>JAYDZE010497886.1:0-15684 GCA_034509125.1 Monilaria moniliformis
CTCACCCCTAGCGGTGAGGGGGCTGCAGATGGAGATCCACTTTAGGAGGAAAGAATAAGGGGGTTGCGGCTGTGGGGGGTGAGGGGACTGTAGTGGGACATAGTTATTTAATGGGTCGATTATTTTGGTAAGAGATGTGATACATATAGCGGTGAGCATTCGGATTTTGGTTCGGATTTTTGCCTAATCCGAACCGATTCAAAAATCCAAAATTTTCTGAAAATTAAATCTGAACCGAACAGAATTATCCGAAAATCCGAATCCGAAAATCCGAAATCCAAACTTTAAAATCCAATCCGAACCGAAAATCTGAAATTGCATAAAAAATCCAAAAACCCTAACAAAAATGCAAAAATACGAAAATCTGAAATCCGAAATTAGAAATCTAAAAATATGAAAATTATAAAATAATTTTCTAAATTAATACCAATAAGGTTGGTAGTATAGAAAATATCATATTTCAAAATTTATGTAATAAGAGTGTAAAATTGAGGGTCTTAATTAGAATATGTACATAGGGATGTACTAATATCATAACACCTATACAGTACATAACAAAGACTATAATCTAACCATTAGATTATATATATGTATATATAATTGGTTAGAATATATATATATATATATATATATATATATAGATTATATTACTAAAAATATCTTTCCGATTTATTCGATTTTTAATAGATCCGATCCGATCCGATTCAAAAATTCAAAATTTGCCCAAAATGTAATCCGAACATAATTGAAAATCCAAATAATCCGAACTAAATTTTAAATTTTGGTTTGGTTCGAATGGAATATTCGAATTTCGGATATTTTGCTCACCCCTAGATACATATACATATTTAATAAATTGGGCCATAATGTTGATCAATAGCTCTTAAGCTTGATTAAATTAATGATTTTAAAGTATATAGTTGATACTATTGGGTCCGACTTCTTGTAACCATATAATCCGTAAGCTTGATTCAATTATTGTGAACACGACCTATGAAACAATTATAGTCATGCTTATATACAAAGTGCATGCACATCTTTGATTACAAAATTGATGTTTCATTTCTTTTAAGATACACCAAAAAAATAATTCTTATTCACAAGTCATTCTAACTTTACAATCATCCCATAAGCTTAATTGAATTAATGCCATCACAATTTATAATAATTTCAATACTATTATTGCTATTAATTAATTATTTAATACTATGGGAATCTTGAATAAAAATATCTGGCCCGACCTTTTTATACTAGCTGATTTGAGGCCTCCATTAGTGGAGCAAGTTTCCGAAAAATGGCTTTTCTTCTTTATTTTGTTAGTCCAAATATAATTAGTATAATTTTGATAATAATAAATTGGCACACTTATTATTACTGTTTCACATCTTGGCGGAATATATTGATTTTGTAGTAGACACCGACTATATATTTTTATATTTCTAACTAGCGACTTTGTTGGTTGCTCAGTTTGTAATGGGAAGAAAAATTATATATAAATATAGTAACATAAATACACTATATGATTATGATAAAATACAAATGCTACACTACACTGGAGAATCCCAACATGAAAATATTGTTAATATAATATTTGAAAATCATATAAAATATGACTTTGTTGCATATTTTATATCATAATTCAATTCGCACAAGATATTTGAACTCTAAGAACCATATAAATTTTTTACCTTTAAGATGATAATGTTTATAGTGACATTTTTTATCCTTATTTTGATGTCTCTATTTACTTTTGTTTTTCGAAAAAGGTGTGGCTATTAATTCCCAGTCCGCAAATAATCACTCATTTCTAAAAACAATAAAAATGACTATCCATCAAACACAAAAATTGAAGTGTAAAAAATTCGTTAATTTATGATATAGGTATAATTTATACGTTCGATCATTAAATAACTTGCCATTATTCTATTTATGTAAAAAATTATTTCACAAATTAAGAAAAATATTGATAACTTTAGGTTAAAACACAAAAAACTAACAAGCTGACTATTCTGACATTCTCCTTTAAAAAGAAAGAGAAAAAGAAAAAAACAGTCTGACATTCTTAATTATTTAATAAAGATTGACATTCGCGCGGCGCATATGACCTCGCATCTAATAATAGTTTCACACATTCAATTCATCAAAGGCACATTTAATGTGGATAGTTACATAGTTTAAGGGTTGTTGCGTTATAAATACACTAAAGTATATGAATTTATATAGGTGTGCAAAAGTTAAAAAATAACAAAATATATTACATAAGTAAAATATTTTAAAAAATTGACATAAAATGTTCCAATATGAGTTCATTAATCTTGGTGGAAAAATAGCAATTCTGTAATATTATCCACATTGCTGCTTTTATATATTTTTGAAAAAAAATATATTTTAATTTGAATGGTGATTAAACAGGCATATAATTTTATCGGATATTTTTTTAGATGTAAATAAAAAAAATTATATACTTCAATTGCTGTTATGCACATCTATCAATATTATTGTTTGTATATTAAAATTATTATACACCTCAAATAATTATTTTCCGAATGCCTTACCCAGAAGACAGAAGCCTTTAAACCCTAAACCATAATTTTGTAATTTTTTTTGTTTTATACTTAAATAGTATAATGTATTGGGCAATAATGTGTTGATTTCGACAAATAAATATCAGGATTTGCACGTTGCACTTCCTTACCATTGGTACAAACTATGGTAAGTGATCTCTCTCTATCTCGCTCCCTAAACATTATATCCTATTAATTTGTTGTTATTGCAAGTGTAGAACATTTTTTAAAATATGAGTATTTTAATTTGAATGGTGGTAATATTTATCAGAAATATGCATTCGATTTCTTTTCAAATTTATTAAATTTTTACGGTGGTAATATTTGTTATTTTTATAATAAAATTAATCTCCATCTCAAATATTTATGACAAAATGATGGTGTATTATATTATTGCAATCAAAGTTATGAATTAGGTAATTTTTTTGTAGTTAAACTATTGTAATGCACTTCGTTCAATATTTTTATTTGTACAAATATATTATAATCTATCTTAAATAACTAAATCATATTTATGCCAAAAATAACAATTAAATTCTCCGTGCATCGCACGAGTTAAACACTAGTTAACTAAACACTCAGCAATCAAATGTAATAATCCTCACAGTCATTTAATCTATGTAATCTCTAGAAATATAAATGACCATGCATGCAACAAATAAATACAAGAAAATTAAAATTCAGATGATATTCCAACAACAAATTAGAAAACAAAAACAAAAAAGGCAAGAAATGCTATAAATTGCAGTGTTCCCTAATTTGCAACTGCTTGTGGTGATCCACTAGGTTGATCATCAGGTTCAGCCTCATGCTCAGCCTCGGGCTCAGCCTCAGGTGCAAATGCAGGCTCAGGGTCTGCATCGGGCTCAGCCTCAGAGTCGTTGGGCGTGGTATCGCCAGCATTCTTCTTCTTGGTGATATTGGAGTAGCTACCTTTCTCCTTGAAGAGTTGAGCAAAGTGGATTTTGCAGTAGACTGTTCCATCCAAAGCAGCATAGGATGAGGGTGTAATGAGGCATCCTCCATGAGCACACTTGAAGCAATTCTTGTGGTAGAAATCACCCTCCACTGTTATCTATATAATAATGCATTTTATATATTATAATAATGCATCTTTTGATGATAATCGTAGATCATACAACTACCAGTGGTCCAGATTGAGTTTTACATACTACGAGAAAACAAGTTAATTTCTCTTTGGAATTATCAACTTCTTTAATTTGAAACAATAAATCAGAGTATAAAAGATATATATTCATGTAACTTTATTCAAATACCTTAAATTAATGTATTTTCTCAATATGTACAAAAGGTGAATATGACTACAATCTATGTCAGGTTTGTTATTTTGTGAAACCAAAGGGGAAAAAGTTACTACTAAAATTGATTATGTTCTTTGAAATTATATGCTTATCCAATGGAGCTTAAGTTAATTTTTAACATTCGATTTCAAATTCAGCATCAAGTATCAAATATGCTTTTATATACCATTTTGTGATAATAAACAAATATCACAAGTTCGAGCTGCACTAATTTTTTTAGGATAAGTTTATCTTATCAGATTTCGTAAGATAATTTGTTCCTAAGTAATGGCTGCAGATTTTCCTCGCAAAACATTGACAATCCAAATTATACTATAATATTAATATTATTCATTTAATTATTAAAAATGAGATATATGACGAAATTACCTTCTCCAATGGATAGACTGTCTTCTTGCAGGTTGCACATTTTTCTTGGGTGCCAGAGAAAAATGAGGAGACTTTACTAGGAGGAGTCTTGTTCTGAAATTAGTTACATCGTCAAACTACCAAAATATCAATTCATTTATTTATTTATTAAAAATTTTGTGGGGCATATAAATGTGACATACTGATATATATAGAATAAGGTTGGGTAGTTAATTAATTATTTATGCATGTACCTGGGGTTCTGCTGGTTTTGCTGCAGGAAATAAATTAAAAATTGTGAATAAGATTATCACATATCAGTCTTTAAAAAATAATAGTCTTTTTTTAATCGAAAAAGCTAACCTGGAGACTTGCTAAAATTGTAGTTTCCAGTTTCTTTAAAGAGCTGTTCATAGTGAGGCTTGCAGTATAGTTCCCCATCCACAGCTGAGTAGTTACTCATCTACAAATAATACACACATTACTGTTAGTTTAATTTCCTTAGACATTAATTATACGAAATGTTCCCTAGAATTTTATTTTTCAAGAAAGGAAGGATATGGAAATGTTGAAGTTTTGTTTATCCCATGTTGATTCGGTAAAGACCGCAACTCAATTCTAGGTTGTATAACCATCTCCCCTTATAAAGCCTTTTAATGTGATGATGTGCCCAATTCTAATATATATGGCATCAGCATATAACAACTCCAAGTCGATGAGTATTTGTTTGGTCCATGTATAGCTGCAGATGATCATACATACCCCTACACGTGAGGAGGCGTATTGAAACTTTGTTTGTACCATATCAACTTGCAAAAGATCCTGCTATTATTATATAAATTGGATAATCTTCCCGATAATCTGCTTCCCTAATAAAGGAATGATAACTCAATTCTAATATGGTATTAGAGGAACCCCAAACCGATGATGATTTGTTTGGCCTATGTGTAGTAGCCGATAGTCATACACCCTATACGTGATGAGGCGTATTGAAGCTCTGTCCCACATTGATTAAAACTTATATTATATAAGTTGGATAACTTTCTCCTATACATCTAATACTATTTCTAAATTGAAATACATAAATTAAGAGAATTTTTTTTAGCCAATTTGATGATTGGACTAGACAATTATAAAACAGAACAAATCATTTAATAAGAGATCTAGAAAAACATTATGATTTATTGTATATAATATTGAAAGTATATGAGATGAAGAATCATACAGAGAGACGTCCACTGCATTGATGGCATTTGAAGCATGTCTTATGATACGGAACTCCATCAACAGTCATCATCTCTACAAAATGTACAGTTTTATCACAACACTTGCATTTCTGAGTCGTCCCAAAACTCGCCATTTTTTTGTTGAAGAAAAACAAAATCAATAATCAAAACTTGAATAAATCAACAAATTAGGAAAAGAACATATTCTGGATTTCTGAAGTGCTTAGAAAAGTATTTTGAAAACAAGATTAACCTCTTTTTGTTCTTAAAATGTTAGGTTACGCCATGAGGCTGAAAAATGAAGTTAGAAGAATATTAGTGGAGCAAATGAATTTAGCCTGATATTAAGGAAATGGAGTGGAAGAGCTACTTTTATTGAAACTTGAAAATAGATATAAAAATAGATGTATTGAAATTATAAACGAAAAATTAGCACATACTGAGTGGACCAAAATGAAACTGCAGATGAGGAAAATGGATTGAAATTCCATTCAATAATTACTTTATGACATTTCCCTGCCAAATATTTGTAGTTTTCCTAAGTTGGGTGGGAATCGAGTACAATATATATTATACTAGAACTACTTAGGTCTGAAATTTTGTATAATTAAATAAATGTACAAAAGTTGCATGAATATATTCAAAATTTGGTGAGAAAATTTGATGGAAAATGCACACGAATATGCATACATAACTGCGGAATGTAAATGAAGTTAATGTAATTTATCGGATAGTTTTCGATCGACGGTTCAAATATTGATCAAGCCCAAAATCACGTAAGCCAAAGTCGAACTATTTTCCATGCCGCCATCTTTTGAGTCGAGAGAAATGAGTGTGAGTAATCTTGTGCAAGAATCGGGGATTTTAGTGCATGAATAGAGTATGTTCTCTTTGTATTTTTTAACGTTTTTTATTTGCAATATGTATGCATTTCATGCATGTCAGTTTTTAATCATCAACAACTGCTACAATAGTTATATCCCTTCAATCAGCAGTATACTAACTGCTCATATGGGCGGTTATGTCCCAATAAACCAACATCTCCAATTCGTACAAAATGAGCACAATACTCTTGTGATCAAGGTTAAGAGATCATTATCTCAACTCTCTTTTCTATCTGAGATTCATACTAGGAAGTAGATCGTGCGACCAACATACTTTTCATCTTGAGAGCTGGTTGTTACACAACTGTTAAATATGTATAACAATTGATAAGTATAAGTAGAGTTAATATGCAGCACCCTAAATTCATTTAGTCACGTTTTGCATTTCTCATGATCTCTTTTGTATCATACATGATACAACAAGCATGTATTGACAATTGTACTTACCATTTAAAACACAATTGGTTGACCAATGAATAAAAGTCAAGTGAGATATTATTATGATCTTCCCTTTTCCCCGAGTCTCTCAATAACTCAATTGCACTCTAGACATGCCCCGTTAGATCGAATCATACATGATCATTTGCAACATACTAAGATAGCTAACATTGAGTTGAAATTTCAAGAAACAGTCAAAAGTCTTGAGGGTACTTAAAGTGAGATCCCTTATTGATCTCATGAGTCTCACATAACTTAGACGCAGAGATTGAGCTTATGTTACCTATATTTATCGCATAGCACACATTTAGTATAAATCACGTGCTACAATATTAATCTCCATTTTCTTGGAGCATATGTCTTCATCATATTATTAATACCGTACATGTGATAGTTTAGATATTATCAGTATCTTACTTGAGTCCACAATTATAATTTGTTGATCACATCAACTAGAGTACTCGCACTTGGCGTATATGACAAATAAAGTGATCGTGGGATCTATGATTCACTTTCGTCCATAATGAATTTATTAGATGACATCATCTTGATTAATTATCAAGGTGATCCAGTTTTAAACCAAGATCTCATTAAAAGACTTAGGTTTTAAATTTAAAACTAATCTCATCTCCACATGCATCTGAACCATAAATGTGATCATCTGTGTGATAAGGCCAATCATATGTCTGACGTAGGTTTTATCTTATATATATGTGTACTTAACATATATTCGCACTTGTCTCAGCTATTTCTAAATAAAGCACTGATCTTTATTAAGCATTAATATACTATGTATTATCTGTCAATGTCAAAAATACATTAATGGCACAACAAATCATTCATATTGAATAATATAGCTAGTATATCAAATTCTACGCAATCCTAAAGATTTAACATGATTGTTAAATACGTCTCTAAGAATTGGCTTCATAAATGGATCAACAACCAATTTGAGCTTAGATGTGTAATGTATGCTGACTTCTCTACGCGCAATCAGATCTCGAATAAATTTGTACTTTATATCTATGTGTCTAGTTCTTAAATGATACTTGAGATCTTTAGTGAATGAAATCGTGGCTTGACTATCGCAATTCACCACTGCTACTCTTGATGCATCTTTGTTGAATCCAAATGGTTCAATAATCTTTCCAGCTAAACAACCTCTTGTACTGCACTCTACTGTGGACAACGTTATACAAGTCTATTTTTTGCTAGCCTAGGAGATTGTACCATTATTTAGTAGGAAAGCATATTCAGATGTTGACTTTCTTTTATTCAATCTCATCCCCAATCGGTGTCCGTGTACCCAATCATAGTCAAGTCATATCATTGATAGCACAATCAATAATCTATAGTGCTTGTGAGATGCCTTAGTATCATTTTAGCAATTGTCCAATGGTGTTGACCTGGATTCGATAGGTATCTACTTGCTAGCCCAACAACATAGCTGATATCAGGTGGAGTTTTGGGATACGTTCTTTTGCTTAGGCCTTCGTCTTTTGCAACAAGAGTATCAATTGATTTGTAGTCTTTTATTCTAAATCGTTCAAGAAATTTCTTGATATATAACTCTTTTGAAAGAGCTAATAACATCTTTGAACGATCTCAAATAATTTTTACTCCAAGATTATAAACTGATTCACCAATGTCCTTCATTTCTATATTTGAGGACAACCATACTTTTATCATTAGATATACTCCTTATAATTACCAGCCAACAATATGTGATCCATATATAGTGACAAGATTACAAATTTGTTCTCGTCTCTTTTGATACACACACAATGGTCATCATCAATTGTCACAAAATCATACGAAATGATTGCTTGATGAAACTTTATATATCATTCATACGAAATTATGTGTATACTCTTTCACTACAAGGTGTGCCTTGTATCCCTCAATTATTCCATCGGGCATACATTTAATTTTGAGAACCCACTTATTCCCTATCGTTTTGTGTCCCTTTGGTAGATCAATCAACATCCAGACATTGTTTGATCTCATCGACTCCATTTTTTCTTCCGTTGTCTTTATCCATTTATCTTTTGCATTAAAAGAAAGTGCTACTTTCACATTACAAGGCTCTTCTTCATATTGTGGTATACTCAAGAAAGCTTTGTTCTCTATGTTAAAACGACTTTAGTAACGTAGTATCCCGATATTCTAATTTAGTATTGCTCTCACTTTCTCGTTCACCAATAAATGCATGTCACTTTAAATGTTCATATTATCTTATAAATATACTATGCTTGCCCATTGGACCTAGTGTACCGTGTGGGTGAGCAGTCTCACGCATATAAGCAACACAACCCCAAGGTCTTAGATTACTAAGATCAGATTTTTTTTTCAGTTCACAATTCATAGGGAGTTGATGCAACAGATTTGGAGGGTACCCTATTTAATACGTAGGCGGTTGTCAATAGCATATCACCCCAAAAGGTAACAGAAAAATTTGCTTGGGCAATCATAGATCTAACCATTTCTAAAAGCGTTATATTTATTCTTTTTGCAATTATTTTTTGTTGTGGAGTTCTTGGAATGGTTAGTTGCCTATCTATTTCTTTTCATCCTAATTTTTTTTGAATTAATCGAATAAACATTCACACCCTCTCGATTGGTTCTTAATGCCTTATATTTTTATCTAATTGATTTCTCACTAACACTCGAATGTTTCACACATGTAGGAAATCAAATAGACAAAATCAAACCACGTGAAGTCATCCATAAAAGTGATGAAATATAGTAATCCACTTCGTGCTCTAACATTCATTGGCCCATAAATGTAAGAATAAATGAGTTGCAATGGAAATTCGGCTCTTATTCCTAACCAGATGATTTAACTAACCTATGTATTCTATGTTGTCTTATGTGACAAAGTCTATCATGCAAAATATTCACATCCACATTCACATCATTAGAAGATGTAACTAGTGAATTACTAGGATTATCATTAAAGTTACACGATGTGTAATCAACATCTATTACAATAAAACCATCCGTTAAATATCAAGATCCATAATATGTTTGTTTAAGATACAAATCCACACCAAACTTCTTCTTAAGATCATCCTAGAGGTCTTCCACTACGTAAACTCAACTTGCAGGTGCCAATACCTCTGACTTCAATCATTGTGTTGTTTCCTACATAAATCCATTTGATTTTCTGAGCAATTCGACGAAAATCCATGAATGTAATCCTGTCTCGAGCTATGTGGTCTGTGGCTCCCGAGTCAATAATCCACAAAGGATGAGATTCAGTAAGTAATACTGTACTTGAAACGAAGCTAGCATTTTTAATAGTATTTTAACATGCATTAAGGGTTCGTATCTTCTTCGGCTCAGTGCGCTGACAAGCAACATAACCCTTGTTTTAGATTTGTTATTCTTCTTCCGGAACTCCTTGGAAGCATTTTCCTTCACTTTGGAATTAAACTTTTGTTTCATAGGACATTTTCCATTATTTTCACTATAAACTCAAAATTTTATTGGAAGTCATTCCAACCATATAAATGTCAGTATTAGGCTTAGAAGCCTCAATGTGGTCTTCTTCCAGTTGAAGATGGCGATAAGCATCATCTAAAGTTTTGATGTTATCATGTTTGACAGTTGCATTACATGTTGCCTCATATTGTGGTTTGGGTGTTTCTTGTAAGTGTCAAACTTGATAGTAAGCCGTCTGAGTTTAGTGATTGACGTGCCACCAAACTTCTCCTTGAGATCATCCCACATGTCATTTGCTCGTTCATGCTTCCTGAACTTGTGCATGATGTCATTTTCTATACTACTAAGAAACGTATTGCGCTTGCAGTGGAATTCATCTTTTTCCAAGCCTCTTGGTCCTTCCTATGTTGGGCCGTATCCCCATTTCCAGGCTCTTCTAGAACATGATTTAACGCCCCATGGACCTCATCTTCCTTTAATATGTACTTAGTTTTTGTACTCTCAATTTCAAAGTTATCCCTATTGAGCTTTTCACCCTTGGTTAAGTTCAACAATTATGTTTTTGAAACATAAGCCATTTTAATCAGGAATTTGTACATAGAGACAATATGCACATATATTCATGCATGACATACACAATCTTTATTTGATAATCACTGCAATAAAGATTACATGAACTAAGACAATATATATCTAAAAACTCTCACTTCGTGTAGTCATGCAAAGTTAATCCATACCACACAATATCGTTATCACATATATATATACATGGCAAATTTATAAAAGAAAGTCCAACTCAATATATATTAAAAAAACACACATACGCAGTCTAAACATTACAGAACTTAGTTTTATTCTTTAATGTCCATTTGAAGGACCGGAAAAGATTTTATAAAATCCTTTTGTAGCTTGATATATAAATTGGCCATCAACGGGTACCAATTTTGTGATTTCGCTTGCGTGTGGTGGAGCTAGTGACGAAGGTTACAGTCCTTCTTGCACCCCCACTTAAGACACGCTTTTACAAACTTGGTGATAAGGGTACCATAACTTTGGTCCATAGCAAAGAATCAAATTTGAATCAATAGATCCTTCTGTTAGAAGGGTGTTTTCAACATTATGTATTTCATGAAATCATCTCTTATAATAGTGCTACCTTTTAAATTATCTCTTGAATCTTCTTATTCACCTTAATGACGTGTTCGATTATGTCAACGTTTGGATATATTCTATAATCAACCAGCTCATCCATGAGGATCATCATTCTCGTATATTGAGTTTTGGTTCGAATAACTATAGGAGTCCCGACATATTTCATATTGATCTATAACAAATACAAACTTTATAACAATGAAAACACACTTTAATGTGTATATAATTATAAAATAATCATCATTATTATATCGAACACAATTAAGTACAATCACACAAACACACACACACACACACATGTATATGTATGTATATACCTTTAATTAAAATCAAATCCAAAAAATAATTAGACAAAAAATTTGGGATGAAAGTTCGCAAATAAAATCACTTGAAATTGCATTTAACAATTTTAAAATAACTTGAAAAAAAACAACCATTTAAAAAAAAAAACTCGACCACATTTATAATTCAAAAAAATAAGACTTGCCCCACATTTAAGAAATTGATTTATCGAGTATCTGGGCATAACCTATTTTAAAAAAATAAATACATTGAGGCATTCTATCGAGCACAAGGTAAGTGTAAGAAAACAATTCGCACTTACGACGAGTGTGCCAACAATAGAGATAGTCCCACTGGTACACGCGTCACATGCAGTGGGCAGGGAACAGCGAGACACTCGCCTGCGTGTTGCGAACATCGATCATCGAGACAGTGAGAAACGAGGCAATGAGCAGCGAACAGTGAGGCGTAGCGCGACCCTCGCCCGCACATCACACACTCGTCCAGTTATTTGTAGTTTTTCTAAATTATGTGGGAATTGGGTACGGTATATATTATAATAAAACTACCTAGGTTTGAATCTTTGTATAAATAAATAATTGCACAAAAATTGTGTGAATATATTCAAGATTTATTAAGCAAAACCATCTTCCTTTCCAATTAAACAGAGACAAAAACTTATGTGCATTTAGATATATGATACACCCATCATTAAATTTAATCAGAGTTTATCAATCTCTCGTTAAATTATTATTCTAATTAGAATTTTGTAATCATAAGTAAAATTATAAATCATAATTAACATTTGATTATAACTACTGCAACATGCTTTCGAACATATTGAAGTGTGTCTCTTTGGTAAATTAGCCCAAATACTATCAACTTCATTCCCGTATATCTACGTGTTGGTCCAGATCTTTTATTAAATATTTGGGGATCGAATATAAAGAAATAATACCAAGTTAGACATTTTTTTCAACTTTATAATATATGAATTTAAAATGATTTTTTGGATTTTGCACACGAAATTGAATTTTCACCAAATTAAAAATTCACCAAAATTGACATGGCTACATGAACTTCCAGCGTAGCGAAAACGGTCAAAGATAAAAACAACGCAATATTGGACTAAACCAAGCAGGCATAATAGACAACAATGCTTATGCCATGATCAAGTTTTTTACGAACCCCTTTAAAATCTTGCATTTACCTTAGATGAACTCACATTCCTATTAAAATAACTACAAAATTCAAATGACCCATTTGGTTCAAAACCATCATTAAACACATTATGTGTGTTTAAATACTCCAACTTAAAAAACATATTTGTAACTGCTTAATGGAATCAGCAACCATACGTACTAAAATTATACTTCACTTGCACTATTCATGTGTCATACACCTCATTTTTTCCTCTTCACTTAGCACCCACAACCCAAAGCACTAAAATTGCACTTCACTTAACACTATTCATGAGTTCCATCTTTAAAAAAAAACATGTTATGACCACATGCGCGATAAATCAATTTGTAATTGAGTATATTTATATATACTCAAATGCGAATAATAAAAAAATATGAATTTTATTAAAATAAAAAAATTACATAATTGAAATAAAAAATTACAACTATATTAAGAGAATCTCAATTTTTTTGCCTCAAGACCTTTCAAAAACCGAAGGTGCTTTTGCAATTTCTCATTTCCATTTTCAAGTGCCGCTTGAGAACCCTTGAGATCATCCGCTGTTGCACTGTTTGCAGCTGCCGCCTTTCCCTTTGCCTTGCGCTTAGCTGTCTTTTGTCCAATTGGAAGGCTCCTACTCTGCTTCACACCAATGCTTCCACCCGCATCGTCTCTTGGAACGAGGTCGACCTCGCCGGTGTTGGAGAATTGGTTGTCGGAGTTGTGCTTCATTCTCTTCGGTTCGGCCGCTTCTCTGCTGCCTGCATACTTTTCGCAGTGGCGAACCCTCTCCAAAGTCTTCAAGTACGTGAAATGTGTCTTGTTCTCCTCTTGATAGGTGGCCATCGTCACTTTTAGAATATCCGTCTCACTTGCATCGCTCCTCTATCGTGACTCCAAGTTGTTGTAGATGGCGCAAATGTTTTTATTTATGAGTTTATCCTATCGAAATGGGCTCGAAGTGTATGAGACTTGCATTATGGGGTGACTCCAGGACGTACCTCGTTGTACCTCTTGGAAATCTCCGAAAAAGCCTTTGCTTTTTGTTGGTTGTCGACGATTGGATCTTCGCTGATATGCACATAGACTTGGAAGATCCGACTATTTCCTGCGTAATGTACGAAGCTTGTACATCACGCACGATAATCTACATTCATAGGAAAGTTGGATGTTGATGAAACCGCAGGGAGGTGACGAGCATTGGAAAGGAGATGATGAGTATGCCGGTTGAGAAAGAATTCCGAAGGATGGTAGATTGTTTGGATCGTAACCTCGTGTTATAAACCTTAATTAGAATTGTTTGTTAAAACCCAACATAGTGTAATTATGAATAATAATTAGAATAAATTGAGATAATGGGAGAATTCAGAAGAAAAATGATAAGAAATAGTTGAAAATGATGATTTTTGGAGAGGATGTGATAAAAAAATCAAAAAAGTGTTGTTGTCAAACTGTAAAATAAAAGAGTAAAATATAAAGAAAATACAAATATTATCTTCTGTAAAAAAAAATATAACGGCTCTTTCAGACGCGCAACATGGTTGGCCGAGGTAGCCGCACGCGCGCGTCGCGTGAAACAACACGCTATGACATGCCATCTCGGCGTGCGCCTCCCCTCCAACACAGCATACCCACTGTGAAACAACACGCTAGACATGCCATCCAGGTCGTGCACCATCTTCATCTGTTTCTGATGCTCTAATTACCCGTAAAATTGTCTGGCTCCAACCTTACCAAACCTCAAATCCCTCAATTGGTCGCATGTTTTCATAGAGATTTTGAACATTTATTCTCCCTTACAACCTAGGATTCTTGAACGCGATCTAGAGTTCTTGAATGAAATCATCATTGCAAGTTTTCAAAGAAGTTTGGTTGTCCTAAGTCCATAATCCGATGATTTCTACCCTAAAGCTCATTTTCTTAGTTCAAAACGATGGCTTTTGGTTTATTCTGATGTTGCGTCGTTTTTATAGTCAGTCTTTTTCGCCATGCTGGAAGTTCAGGCATGTTAGCTTTAGAGAAATTTCATTTTCAATTCCAATTTTGTATATTTACAGGCAATAATCCCTAGAAAAAATTGTATATTTCAAGTTTAAAACAACTGATGGAATATCTAGATAGTTAGATTGTGTGCTTGTTAACCACAAAGTCGAAGGTGCAACCCCTTGGGCTGATTTAATTTGTATTTCCATTTTAGTTTGGGTCTTAGAGAAAAGTGGACCCAGAGAGCCCAAATTGTCTGAGCCAAACCAAATACAGTGGATTTGAGGTAGGATCATCAGAAGTGTAATCGAGAAATTGACTTAAGCACATCGTCAAATTCAAAGCCACGTGCGCGGTGGCGAACACTTCGAGTTTTCCATAAATTGTAGTTTGAGTTATGAAGCTCGATGTTGATTGATAAACTGAGGCAAGAGATGTGTTAGTAGATGTCTTAGAGATAATGGACTGAGAGAGCCCAAAATGTCTAAGCCAAACCAAATACGGTGGATTTGAGGTAGGCTCATCAGAAGTGTAATCGAGAAATTGACATACGCACATCGTCAAAAAACCAAATCCTCGCATGCCGGGGCAAACACTTAAGTTTTCCAGAAATTGTATTTTGAGTGGTGAAGCTTGATGTTGATTGATGAACTGAAGGAGAAGATGTGATAGTGGATGCATAACCAATGTAAGATATTAACAGAGTGAAGCGAAAGATGTGATGAGAGATTTATGATTGGCGCACTTCTTTTGGGGGACCGTGGGAGAGAAGAGGAAGATCTATTGGATCAGCTGGAAGCAGATTTGCCTGCCTAGAGACGAAGGGGGCCTTGGCATCCGTCGCTTCAGTGAGCTGGTT
>JAYDZE010497997.1:0-15682 GCA_034509125.1 Monilaria moniliformis
TTTCTGTACTATTAAGTTGCATATGCTGGCTGGTGCACTTGGGCCCCCCAGTGCCAAAATCCTGGCTTCGCCACTGATACCGAGCATTGGTGCTCGGAAACGTACCGACAAATGGTTTACTGAGCACATGCTGTGCTCGGTATGTGTTCGGTTTTATCCCTTATACCGACTATATTTTACGCGTTAGCGAGCATAACGGTGCTCGCTAAACAACGTTTTTTTTTATGTTGTGTTTGGGGAAAATCCGAACTCGTGAAAAATTCGTTGCATAACTTAAATTCATGATAATAGCTACCGAATTTTAAATTTGTGAAAGATACCAGATTTCCACCATATTTCGTAAATTTAGGGACTATTGCTTCAAATAAACAGCCAAAAATAGGAGATCGCAGAATCTCACCAAATGCTCTAAGTTGGTGTTTTTTAGCAAAAAAATGAAAATTCTGCCTTTCCTCTTAATAATATAAAGTCAAATCTGAAAAGTCATCCGGGGAAAATTTGTCATGGAGAAGTAAGTAAGATAAGGGCAAAATAGTAACTCCACATAGTGGCAGGAATTTCTATAACCAAAGAAGCAGAACACTGTCCTCAAGAAACTGTAAAAAAGCATAATTGGCTGTCACCATTTACCAACCTGCAGCAACGACAGGTAATTATTTTATCTCTGCTCCAATCCTACGGCCTTGATCTATTCCCACAAACCAATCCCAGCCGTTGATCACTACCTCGGAAAAAATAAAATTTGCAGCTCGAATTACGCTTTTGCCCCCCGTGTGGCATTTTTTTTTTTGAGCTTCGAGGTTCTCTCGGCCAAATGTAAACAAAAGAAAGCTCTCTCTCTACAAAATAAGTTCTCTCTCACTTGCTTTTGTTTTTAGCTTTCTGCTTGAATGGAGTGGCCTTAAAAATTCTCTCTGCTTTGCGTTTTCTCCTTTTTCCTACAGTTTTGTTGCGCGAAGCTCTGATCCTCATCTTCTTCTAAGCTGTTCTGTTGCTTCTGCTCTTGATAATTGATCTTCAGGTATGCTTCTGGCGTGCATGCAATTTCTACTAAATTGAACAATTCAATTTCTTGTATCTAACTGTTTCCTTAGCTTTGTGCGCTAAAAAGTGAGCTTAGATCTTGTAAAATTTTGCAATTTCTTTTCTGGATTTTTTACGTTATGTCACTCTGACATGGTTTGCAGCTGCTGTTCTGGATCTTATTTGATATTTCTAGTCTTTAAATATTTTAAACTTTATTTTATTGCTATGCATTTTTATTTTCTAAAAGGACTTTTTTCTGCTTGCCGATTAGTCTACTGAGATGTGTAAATATATATATACACATACACACACATACATGATCTTTTCCATGCAAAATATGAAAACTTTATTTTCTCATGAGAGAAATATGGTAAAAGAGCGCCGGCTAGTACTTTTTGTTGCTCATGTGTTGAATGTCGATATTAATATGCATCCGCCTCTTGTTTCATGGAGAAGCTATACTTTTTTAGGAGAAGATGTGGAGTATATTTTTATGAGTGCGACATATTTTTGTTTCTGGGGTGAATTGAATTTGATTTTCTTCCTATTTTTCTATTCGCACGGTTTTATGTTGGTAAAACTATCCTTTTCTTTTTTCTTTTCTTTTGGGGGGGGTGGGTATGGTGGGATGGTGGAGTCTCTATTGACTTGGTATGTATTTTCAAGAAAATCTGTTTCAGAGGCTCTATTGGCTTGGTATTTATTTTCAAGATATCTGTTTCAATTTTACCTCTTATTTCTAAAGGGTTCATTTCAAAGGAAAAAAAGCCGTGTTATAAATGTAAATGTTCCTCAACCTACTGAAGCGAAGTATATATGCATGTGATGCTAGTCTTTGGTCATATAACTACTGACTTCACTGCCATTTCGGGGTATATTTGTTTTGTAATTTGACAACCATGAAAAGATGCTCCTAGTATAATGCATTACTATTGTAATAAGTGATTGCGATGAGGATTTTCTTGTTACGAGACTTTCTGAGGGTGTGACTGACCTCGATATAATTTTTGGTTTTGCAGATTTCCTTGACGTTGTGGAATTTTGAACTTAATGTTTCTGTGATGGCTTCATCATCAGATTGTATTTCTCAGAGTGGCTCAGGGTTGAAAGAACGCAATTACTTTGGGTTGTCTGATTGTTCCTCTGTGGACAGCTCCGCAATCTCAATTGCTCCGGTTGAAAGCAAGAGTAATCTGAATATGAAGGCCACAGAATTGAGGCTTGGTCTTCCAGGATCACAATCACCGGATAGAGATTCTGACTTCTCCCCATTAAACACAGTTAAGCTTGATGAGAAGCCGTTGTTCCCCTTGCTTCCTTCCAAGGATGGAATCTGCACTTTGTCACAAAAGACAATAGCGACTGGAAACAAAAGAGGATTTGATGACACTGTCGATGGGTTTTCAGAATCCAAAAGTACCATTTTTACTGAAGGCAACTGGATGTTCAATGCTCCAGGTTCTGATACTGGACAAGCAAAATTAGCTGGTAATGTGATTTCCAACAGGCCATCAGGGACTCAATCAGTTATTAAATCTGAAGTGCCAGCAAAAACATTACAAGAAAGTACTAACAAGATAATTGGTTCTAACCCTGCTAGTGCACCTGCTGCTAAGTAAGTACAAAAGCATAAAAGGGGTTATTAGAGAAGAAAAAAAAAGAACTCTTTTAGCAGTCTTGATTTGAGACTGAGATTGGTTCTGAGCTCATGAAGGTTGTAAATGCTTTTTTGTCTTCTTTTGCAGGGCTCAGGTTGTTGGTTGGCCTCCAATCAGATCTTTTAGGAAAAACTCTCTGGTCACAACCTCAAAGAACACTGATGAAGTTGATGGTAAACCTGGTCCAGGTGCTCTTTTTGTTAAGGTCAGCATGGATGGTGCTCCATATCTGAGGAAGGTGGATCTCAGAATGTACTCGACATATACGGAACTTTCTTCTGCGCTTGAGAAAATGTTCAGCTGCTTCACCATAGGTAAATCTGGTCTGTGAGATAAAGATTATTTTTCTATCCTTGCAAATCATGTGATGTTCGTTATGGTTTAGGACAATGTGGACCTCAGGGAGCTCCAACCAGGGAAATGCTTAGTGAGAGTAAGTTGAGGGATCTTCTTCATGGATCGGAATATGTGCTGACTTATGAGGATAAGGATGGGGACTGGATGCTTGTTGGAGATGTTCCATGGGAGTAAGTTTGTAATCTTTTTCTTTGCTTATGTGTGCTATATAGCTGCCTCCCGTGAAGTACTTGTAAATTAGTGAAACATATGTGGAAAAAAAGGAAGCTGTGACATCAACAAAAATTGAGAATTGCAGTTAGCCTAGAAAGGACTTTCCTGGGTGACATGTATCAACAGTTCAATAAATTTGTCTTTTTGGAGTTTGTTATCATGCATAAGTTTCAGCTGTTCAGTATCCAACTAGGGCAGGCTTTTTTAGGTTTTCATATTTCATTCTTGTCTTTTCGGAACTGAAAATTTAGTGGGAGTCACTAGCTGTGGGGACTTTTATATCTTGCTAAAGTGAATTTCGTATGTACTGAGAGAAGATTTAGATATTGAGTTATAAGTGTAGGCAAATTAGAAATCCAATTCAGTGTAGATCTGTCATATTCTCTGTTCTTTCTATATTTTGTATAATTAACCGAGAGACTTATATCATTTTAGTGCAATAGCTAAGGAGTCTTTTTTATCACTTTTGTCATTATAGTTTGCAAAACACATGAAAGATTAGTACAATTTCCTTGTTGTCAACATGTTGATTTGTTTGCCAATTAAAATTTCTCTTTATGCCGGTGATCTCGTATTCATTTTGTTAATTAGTTCCTCTGACAGGCTACTTCTTAGTTTTGCCTCCATCATTGATGATTGCAGTTCCAGCACAAAAATGTTTGACTCCCTGGAGCCTTTTTTATTGTCTTTGTAAATTCTAGTTGTTGCAACTGCTTAGTTCATTGTATATCTTCGCCCCCGAGGATGCTATGATTCTGCACTATCTATTTCATAGTTCAACTACATTCATTGCAGCTACCATACAAGCTTGAGGCCTAATCCATTATCTTTAAATTAATTCACCTCCTGCAGTCAGCTCCATGTAATGCTGGGAGCTCTGATGAACGCAGGCTTTTTTCATCATTTCTTTTTCACTCGATAGAAGTCAAATTTCATCGCATATGTTTAATTTATATCTAATTAATTATCTAAATATTTCATTGTGATACTGTTTTTAGGATGTTCATTGCTTCATGCAAGAGACTCAAAATTATGAAGGGGTCTGATGCTATTGGATTAGGTGAGCATTGTCAATTAATGTGATTTAATTCAGTAACTTTGTATGCCTTCCTCATCTGGCATGCTAGAGCTAATATTCTAATATTTTTCAAAAAGCCTGTGTGGGAGTTCTCAGTAGGATTTAGTCAAATAGTGTATCTATGTTTGCATGAGTATTCAGTTTGTATTTTAACTTCTTTTTAACTATAATTATTTGTCTATGCAGCCTTGTATTGTATGAGATCTCTGTAAGAACTAATAGCACTTGCAAAATAAATATGTATCTATTTTGTAGTGGCAATAATGTATTTTCTTGTTTAAAGGTTCGAGTTCTTAGTAACTCTTCATACTAACATCTTCAGCTGTAACTATTTTTTAGATTGATATGTCAACTTCTGCATTCTGTGCCTACTCAAAAAAAATAAAAATAAAGCTGAAGATTCTTAGAGAACAAGTTTTATGTATCCATATGCTAGGGAGGGAACTCTGCCTTTTACTCGTTTTATGTGTTTGTACGAAGCATTTGTTATTTATACTGACATGATGTGAAACATCAGTTAGATACACGTTGATAGAAGGTTTCTCATTTTGCTTTATAATATGGTTACAGCGCCCAGGGCCGTGGAGAAATCCAGGAACCGGAACTAGAACCCAATGAAGATGGCTGCTTTCGGTTGGCATTGTCAAGAGTCATTTAGACGTGATTAAGGGAGTGATGCGCCAGAATGGTTTGTCATGGAGTCAGATATCAATTTTAGATGTCTTCTGGTCTTCTCATATGGTTTCCTTGAGTGCTTGCTACGTCTACATCTTTATTTTGGTGTTTATCCTAAATCTCGATTTCTTAGTTGAGGCACAATAGTTCATACTTGAGATTAATGTTTGTGAAGGCTATACTTCTCTCTATTGGAAGAAAGCTACCGAATGTGTGTGATCTAATACTTGTTAGATATGTGTCTGTTTAATTGGATTGGCTGTTTGTTTGTGTTCATTATACTGTCTGGTGAGATTAACTCCAGCCCAGATTTAATTTGGCAAACTTTTCTCAACTTGAGTGAACATGACACAGAATTTTGTGATGATTGTTCAAGTTTTTTTATACTGTAAAAAGCACTGCATGTGAAACTCTTTATTGTGCTTGAGCAAGAAAAACTAATCAAGCATGGCTAGTGATTAGTACTAATAACATTTATAGCTAATTATTTGAAGGTTACACTTAAAAGTGGCACTGATTTGGATGACTTTTCACTAATGCTTAAGGTTGATTTTTTTTATAAATATAGTTCGCTTTAATATGCCATTTTTTTATGTACGGTAACAAAATAGGGTGCAGTCGATTTGATTTGTGATTTATGGTAACATGATCTGGTCGGTTCGATTAGTTTCGTGAAATATTTGAGAATTTTCAAAAACCCATCTAATAAAGTTGTTTTACAACTATTGGCATGTCGCTTCCATAAAGTTGAATTAAAAAATTAATCAAAATCCCATGATTAAATTGGTTTACAATGTCAAGAGTTTCGCTCGATAATAGTTCTGAATGTAATTAAGGAAATAAAATGAGTGAATGGGCTGACTTCAAACCCTTGATGAAGTGCAAACAATTGTTTGTGGGCTTAGATCTTCAAATGCGATTCATCATTAGGGACAAGAATAATTACTTAGTGGGCGTTTTGTCTGACAGCTATATTCCTATTTTAATCATTATTATCTCATAATAACTGTTAAAAATTTAAAATAGTGTTTATGGGATTCAGTATATCGACTTTATGATTTTAGCAATCACGTGTACTCTACTTTAAGTGAAAAAAAAAAAAACTTTTCATTAGCATGTTATGGATGATATTTGTCGTTGCGGCAACCACTAGACGTTTCACCAAGGTGGCATCGCTTATGTAATAGCTTGCTAATTATATATATAATTGAAAAATCGGTTAAATTATATAATGTAATATAAGATAAATCAATTGTTTATGCGTAAAATTATTTTTTATATATATTTTAGAATTAAAGAAGCCTTGCTTGAGAGTCGGAGGCTGTCGGGCCTCAAGAGTAGATCAAACTCTTCAGTCAAAAATTATATATATGACCAACATTGAAAAAGTGTTAGACGATGTATTAGACCTAATCGAAACTATATGGAATTTCTTTTGCCAAGAGTAATTTATATATAGAGATCGAAGTGGGCATAGTGTAGTAGTGGCGGACATAGGGAGGTGCTTGGGGGAGCACCGGCACCCCCAATATTTTATATATTTTTGAATTTCTTTCATCTAAGCACCCCTTGTTGTAAAAAAAATATCGATTTAGCTCCCCCTAAATTATCTTTCTGCTTCTGTGTAGAACAATACATGTTGTTGTACAAGTGGTCCAAGCACAAAAACGTACGTACACATGCCTACCCCATAACTATCACTCATCCCACACTTTGCTCAATTAAATTATAATAATAAAAACATACATGCATGCATGTCGTCCTATTGTGGTTCTTTTTTTTTATGAGAAAAAGTATTTTTTTTTCTGATTATCATCCATCACCTCTGCCGATTGCTTTGCATTTTTATCAAATTGTTTTCTTGATTTGATTATCTGGGCTCCAGCCAAAGAGCACTGTAGTTTTATCTTTGGTGAAATTTGTGTGAAAGTACAATCTGAAGATGCTTGCAACTTGTAAATTGTACTACTCTCTGATGCAGCTCATCTTGTCTGTTTCCACCTAACCATAACTTAGTTTCTATCATAATAAATAATATTTAATCTCGTATTCTATTATACACGTCGATGGTCATGTTTCGTTGCACGCGTGACGGCAAAAATGTGGACGAAACACCCTGACCAAAATCTGATATAGAGATACATTAAATCAAAATTGAAATTAGTTATAATAAATGTCCGGATTCCGAGTGCCTAATAAAGACAGCAGGGACGTAAATGCATGTCAGAATCGTGCATGGATTCTTAAAGAAAATGTGATTGTCACATATTGTTGTAATGGAATTGGACGATGGAGATGAAATTGAAATTGAGATTCAACTACCATCATTCAATTCCAAAACATTTCTGTATATGCTCCCTAATCTGCCACATCTCCTTGCTCCATACCTATTGTTGAATTGCCATGCATTGCATATTATTTATATCATCTTGAGCTGAATCGAGATAATATTGTTCCTCCACGCGTTTGTTTGGACACCCTATTTCAAGAAATCGTATGTGGTTGTCACATTTTGATAATCCTGGACACTTGTCTGTTCCAGATAGTAGAGTGAGTAACATCGGTATTTGTTTTTCATGGGAAGAGTCGAGGAACTTGGCTTCTTCATCAACTCGTACGTTTTTGTCCACATCAAATTGGGTTGGTCATGATAATCACATAAATTCTGATTGTTGCATGCCCTAATTCAGTCAATACTGTTGTAATCAAGAATATATGGTATTGTAGTTGTATGTGTTTAATTTTAACTTTTACACGTATCTTGCTTTTGGCCGCGGAAATGGGGCTTATATTTCATCTGAAAAAAATATGTTGTTGAAAGGGAAAAAAGTTGTGATGATGGCTTATGTGATACAAAACAAACAAGAAAACAGACACAAAATGGACAAGATTTATGTAGGATTCTAGCAATGCCTGATCTATGTGTGCAAGTGCTATGCGGGTTAATGGCCTTGTATTGATTTCGAATATTCTTTAACGAATATAAATATCATACTTTATTCGACCACTCTAAATTTCATGTTACAGTGCCATGATATGTATCATGTTCTTTCACTTCAAATATGATGCATTTCTTAATAATTCACACTACTGTTCCTTGTGCAGAATTAATTAGTGCAAGAGTTAACCAAAAAAAAAAAAAACATTATCTTGATTTGTGTCCCATCTTTGAATATTTTCTAAAAAATATCCTCAACCTTCGTTTTTTCTTTAAAAACTTTTTATTTTTTAAAAAAAATCTAAAAATATTTCCAACTTTCATTTTATGTATCCAACTTTCATTTTTTCTATTCAAAACCTCTAATTTCAATTTTTGGAAAAATGTGTCAAGCTTTGGTTTTCTATCCAAAACCCCTTAACTTTTAGTGTTTCTTCTTAAAAAGTCACACACTTTCAGCATTTTTTATAAAATATCTCGCTATAAAGAAAGTTGATTCATCTCACAAAAAATTGAAGACAATTTTTTAGAAAACATTTAAAATTGGGGACACAAATTTAGAATTATGTAAATGATATTCGATTAAGTTGTTACAATTTTTAGAAAACGTTGAAAGTTGGGGACACAATTTTCTTTTCCATTTTAGTTTTAAAGCATTAATTACCTTGTGGTGTAGTTCAAACTAATATATTTTCCGAATATGGTGTAAACGTGTCATGTTGGATTTGAAACACACGTAACAACTTGCTTCAACGATAACACAAACAATGCTTTCAAAAATAGGATCGAACTCACCAACAAATTAATTGAACAAAAATGATGACTCCTTCACACTATTCAAAAATCACCCAAAATGGTTAGAATACTCAAAATTGGTAATTTACTTATGTTACATCTCATACGTAATTTTTTTAGGGGAAAACGAACCAATAATTAAAGTTTGTGTGGGGCCAACCTAATCTATAAATACGGCCAACATTGTGTGACCCAATCATAATTTAAAGTTTGTTTGCGCCGTTGAAAGTGAAAAAGGCTACATTTCCAAAATATATATTTCCTTCTTATCACATATTATAAATATTATCATTTAATCCGAAACGATGAAAAAAAACATGATGATAACAAAGATTTCGGCAATTGAAATTATTTGGTCCTAAAAGTTAGTGGCAATATTATGTGCACTTTTAAGACAAAACATGGAACCTTGGCGCTTCCAATACTTAATTAATGCCACCAAAATAATGTTGTCGTAATGATTTTTAACGCTTCACTTTTCCATTATAACACCCTTCACTTTTTCTTCATCTATCACATGCATGTATATAATTTGGATGTGAGAGAATCCATGTCCTACCACTAAGTAAGACAATCCAAATTCCAATCCAACACTAAGTAACAAAATTTTATTATTAAGCTATATAGATTGTAATATAGTGTTGGTTTGATTCGAGCATGACATATTTCCATCAAAGTCACCACTGTGTGGTACGAGCTGGGCCTTCAAACAATGCCACCGGGCCGAGGCCCTAAACGATCAAATGAATATATTCGATTTTAGACCATCGTTGACCTAATGTTTGCATATCAATTATACAAATAGGTAGAGCTAGTGTTGTTTCAGTCTGGAACCATTTTTCTCTTTTTTTCTTTTCTGGACATTAATTTAGTTAGAACAAGCTAGGGAGCATTACATGTCTAGATGATACTCCTTAATTTGGTAGAGTACTAATTATTGAGTCAGTTGGTGAAAGGTTGTAGCACCTTACTGATCACAACATGTGCAATAATTATGACAACATATATATATATATAAAATGAATAAATTTAATCTCCAATGATCGAGATGCATCAATTATTCACCATACTACCTGCTATATTTTGCACCAAACCTAAAAAAAATAGGGCAAGCTAGAATATTCTTGCCGTAAATTCAATATTATTTAAATATGAGCGATCACTTCAACACCGAGTTTCAGTTGGACTGAGATTTTTAATAATCTAACATAGTAATCACAACTATTTGGGTTGTCGAAAATAGGCTCTTTGTCTTCCATTTTAATCTTCTTCTGTGGCGATGTATTCAAGTACAAGAGGACAACAATTTGGGTTGCTAAACCCACTTAATATATTTGATTGCTTGGGTATTATAGTGATCTCAAGCTTAATTATTTTTTCAATAGGATAAATTAATTCAAAGCACCCCCAACTGTAGATTTGAAGTAATCAAATTTGCTCCTATCAGAATTACAAATTAAATGAGTCGAGTTGAGCTGAGCCAAATATACACTTGTTTTGAGCATGTTTGAAGTGCAATCGAATTTTAAAAGTTATGTTTGAGCTCATTTGTTTGCCTATAGAATATTCAAGCTCAAACAAGCTTTGATTGAAACGAACACTAGGTGAGCTCGTGTAATTTCATATTTTTGTACTTATTTGCTTTGTATTTATTTTTCGAGTCAAGCTTGCTCATACAAGTATTCATTACAGTTGAATATTGAGTTATTCAATTCGACTTTCAGGACTATTCCCCACCCGCTATTAGACTTGGACTGATATATATTGTTCTAAGATTTTGCCTTATAAGAAAAACCCTCTTTTTGACAAAGCGCGTCACATGGCCATAATAGTTTTCTAAGAACAAATTAGTGAAGTTGTCAAAAGAAGAAGAAGAAGAAGAATAAATAAGTGAAACGATTCTTAATGAATAATAAGATCGGGAAAAATGAATTAAAAAGTTATACTTTTAATTATGTTATGTGTGTTTATTCAGAATCTTTGATTTGAGAATAGGATTGGATGGTAGATTATTTAAGGGATAGTACGACTCACAATCAATGTTAAGACAAACTCATTGTGGATTTTCTATTCTATTCTCTAATTTTGTGGGCTTCTCATGTGCAGATTGCCTCTTTTTGTCCATTTATTTCATTTTCAATCAATCAATTAATTTTTGTTATTTTTAATACTCCTATTAATTAAATCTTCCTAATTGTCTACAACGCACATAATATATCCAAAAGGGCACTGAGAAAAGGAAAAGAGAGGATGTGATTTGTACTTTTTCCTAAAATATTTTCAAATAATAATAATAATATGGTGAGTGTCCACATCAAATGTCTTTTTAATTGTCCAGATCAGGTGTATTGGCATTCTCCTACTGGACTAAAATAAAACCGTTGTTTGATCTTATTAACTACTATCATAATCATTTTTTGAAGTCAAAAAGGAAAATGGGGTAGGGTTTTAGAGATCACATTTCTATCATTTTCTAATATTTATATATATATATATATAAAAGTTGGTTAATTAGTGAAGCACTGAACTAATGCTGCATTTGTTTATATTGCAAGTGAATGAACAATTGAAAAAGCTATATTTTTTTATTTTTTAATTACATATAGAGACGTAGAGTATATTTGGCCCAAAGCTACTCCATGTGTTCTGGTTTTAACAATTCCGAGTTAGACAAAGGGCATATGTTGAGGCGGAAGCTCTAATTTTGTTGGTCAAATTGTAGATTAATTTATATATGTGATTCTCGAGGTTTGTGTCTTCATTTAAAGCGTATCTTATAGATATATAAATTGTGAATAACTTTGTATAAGTTTATACACGTATGTCATCCGAAAATAATGGGTTAGGCTTGAATAGTTTGACAAGACCATAAGAATATGATGGCTGAAAATTTATAATATGAAAAAAATTTAAACTTGAATTATTTTAAATTGAAAATCCATAACTTAATGGGGTTGGTTCGAAAATAGCCCGAACCCCATAAAATTTATCTAAAAATAAGTGAGTTCTCAATATCTAGTTTTCAAATTTTATTATTTATTTATTTAAATGTTTAAAAGATAATATAATAAGCTTTCTTCAAATATATGTGAAAATGTGTCTTGATTTAACATTTGAAAGGTTATACTCGTCATTTCAATTTTTTGTATTTTACTCTAATATGTATCATAAAATGTTTAGATGTAAAAACTATAATTATGTAGGTAAAATGTGTTTACGTCTCTAAGAATTACATATTAGTTTTGAATAAAAATGACAATTATTTATCAGTGCAATTGTTTGTTACAAATATAAAATAATCTGGAGAAATATATTAGTTTACAAAATCATAAATTTTTCGAGTCTCGTTAGCTCGAAATTCGAAAGTTTAGGATTAGGGTAAATTTGTAGTTCAAAATTACAAACAAAATGGCTCATAACCAAATTACCACATAATTCAATAGAACTGGCCCGAACGGAAGTGGATTACATCATGAAATTGTTTTGATGGAGTAAGTAAAACACTTCTAAATTTCAAGTAAGCAGTATTGATACATTACAGTCATCTTTCATATTTAAAAAGTCAAGATTAGATGTCAATAATAACTTTTCTTGGTTAATCTGCCAAATTTATGGTTATTGATATTTCTATTTTACCAGAAGATTGCAAAATAGGCAACTGGTGATGCATTATAACAATCAGATTAGACCTAAAATAAAAACTCCCATTGAAAATTATAGCTATTTATATTCCCTATATGATCACCACAAGAATTTCAAATCTTTCCATTTTTTAAAACTTCAGATATTATGTTCTTGATTATATATTAATTGTGAAATTAGCAACCTAAGAGATGTCAATTTATTCGAATTGTGAAAGAGGAACGGAAAACAAAACTATGATGATTAATATTTGCCAACTAGTAATATTATATTACATAGTTTGCATTATCTATTAAATTAAACATGTGTTAACTTATCGACTAGCAACTTGTCATTCTCGAATTGAATATTGTACTATAAAGATTATTATTTTTTTATAATTAACAGACGTGAGAGTCACATACATATACATAAAATGATTTCTAGTAGGTCCTCAGCAAAAATATCTACCAATCAAAATTAAATGGCGAATGGCGAATGTAACACATTCATGCATACATCCATTTCAATAAGGAATTAAAATAAAACGAATATATATGTGTGTGTGTGTGTGTGTGTGTGTGAAAAGGAAAACAGCATGTGAGGTTCACCATCGCCGACCTAAACCACACTGCATGTGTTCTGCGTATTCTACGTGTATGGTGGATTAGGTGCCAAAGAATGTATCTTAAAAACTAACAAGAACGTGACACCGCCCATTAAATATTTTAAGCTTATAAGGATATGAAACATGCAATTAACCTTTTTATTATTGCTTGGCCCATCAGATTGATCCAATATTAATTAATTGCTCTGACTATATAATGTTTGACCACTCATTAACTATGTCGCTCACATTAAGCCCTAAATGCAGTGTCATGCCTGCCATCGCAGAGTCGTCGCGAGCTGAGGGATCGAGCCTTGGCCGCGGCTGTTCAGCCTTAAATGTTGCCAAGCGTACGTGAGGCGTACCGTGCTTCTCGGCCAATAAGAGCGCGAGTGCGTTGTGCGCGCGGGAAGTGCGTTATATATATATATATATATATATATATTATATTTTTATTATTATATAAATTAGTGTATTGTTTTATTGCATATAAAAGCACTTAGCCTAGTGGTAAAAGATCTATTGCAAGTGTTAAAATTATAAGAGAAACGTTGTTATGAGGCACATAAATAATGCAAGGGAAATATAAAGGGCTTAACCTCTATTGATGATGTCCTTATACCATTTAGCCGAAGTTCCTACGCCTTAAGCTTATCACCGCCTTGCTGCTCCTGCAACGCCTTCAGCGACCTAGCTTCCTGCCCCGTCTACAACAGCCGGCGTCAACTATTGGATGAGCTTTGGGGTGTACATATTAGTTTATCGTCCTAAAGAAATGAAGAAAAACGCAAAAAAGCCATTGAAAGCATGAACACAAGGGCAAAAAACGTTCTTTTGCTGAATAGCTCATGACCCAGATGCCACATAGGCAAAAAAGTTAATGCGCCACATCCTTACTGACAGAATTTAAACAATTGAAACATGAAATAAACATTTTATATCATTTACATAAACTTAAAACTTTTTATATTAAGATAAAATAATAATGAAACATTTTTGTATGAATAATATATTTACTCCTATATTAGTCGGTCACTCAGTCCACAAAATTTGATTGCAGTTTATTTAAAAGTTACGGTGATATAGTGTACACAAATATTGTAACATGTAAAGGTGAAAAAAATGGTACACGTCTTGCTTTGTAAATGGTTAAGTATATTTGTGAAAGAATAAAGTTAATAAGATTATCACTCCATCCAAGGTCCAGTTGTATTGTCATCAAAGGCTAACTACTTCCATAATCGATACTTATTTTGTGCTCACAAACCCATGAAAATGTTTCGCACTTCCAACATTTGGTTGGACAAAGTGTATACGACTTGTATTAATTAATAGGAAAATATGACTATCTGATTTTTTTGTAAAAGTAATTTTTATTTTAGTTGTCCCTATATGTATATCTCATTTTTTAGCGGTCGGATTTAGAGATCTAGCGACTTGTCATTATGCCACGTGGCATTATTAATATAATTATTATTAGTCTTAAAGATACTTAGGTAATTCATCAATTAATCAGTTATGATAAATTATGGATTTTATGGAAATTGGTTATATTGCTCAAATGTGTGATATTTTCCAATTTTATTTTTTTCGCAATTTGCGTTATAATGATATACATTTAACATCATACTGATTTTCAGTCAGCATTATGGTGATTTAACTTCAATGTTATGCTCAATTATATTTTTGAATTTGTAATGGTCATTTTTATTTTGAATAACAATTGATACACATTTTCTCTTTCCTAAAATATATCAAAATTTTAAATTTCATATAACTCTCTCAATTTAAATTACTTTTTCACAAACTATATATCAAATTAAATGTAATTTTATGAGGATTCTAACGAAATCATAATTGCATATTTTCACATGAAGAAATTTGTATGAAAAAATGAACTATTTAAGTACATCGGTGAACTGTGTTATAATGAAGTAAATTCATTGTCATGATTATATACGTTCCATGTTATGATGATATAAATTTAATGTCATAATGACGTTTTCAATATTATATTCAGCGAACTTGCGTTATAAATTTGAGTGGAGATATGTTGCAATTATTATTTCATATTTTTAGTCAACTACCAAATTTAAAAACGCGCAATATATTATTTGTGACATTTTTAACCTTTTGATGATTTATATATTATGTTGTAATGATACACGTTTAGTTTAAATCATGACCATTCCCTTTTAAATTTAATATATTATGTTTGGTGTTAGTTATACATTAATGAGATTATATTGTAAATTTACTAATTTTTTTACTTAAAAAGTTGTGACACGCTATAAGTGTGACAATCTTCGTATCTATATCTAACTGCACAATTGATCTTTTGATAAGGAGACGTCGCTTTATATTTAGCAAAATTCATTTGAGATTCTACAATGATAGTCTAATAAACTCATAAAAGTTGATTTGAAGAATATTGGAATTAACCTTATCCTTGATGTGTTTATATGTAGTATGAGAATATGTTGAAGTTGCTCTTGTCACTTTTTAAGTTATATAATATGTTTGACAAGTACGGATTTTTATGTTTTTAAGTTATAATTGTTTAGAATTTACTTGACGAAATAGTGACTGAAACCAATTTATGCTAAAGTTTGCTTATCTTTGAAAATGATGTTCGTTTTGTTGGAATCGAAGAGTTTGACCAATTTTTAATATGGTCAAAACATTTAATTTACTGAAATTAAATGTTATAGTCT
>JAYDZE010498108.1:0-15682 GCA_034509125.1 Monilaria moniliformis
ACACGTCACCATCAATTTCACCGAAATTTTGATCCGTGGGATAATTGAGAAAATATCAAAAGTTATGATTTTATGTTACAGTTTCAAAAGTTATGAGATTGACCAGAAGTCAACAAAAAGTTATGATTTAAATGGCAATTATCCCTTTTTTTTTAATTTTCTTATCGAAATAATTTTTTACTTTAATTACTTTAATATCGAGATTTTTATCTCGGTACCAGACGACAAAATATGATATGGTACGGCATAATTGTTAGTTTGTCTAGAGCTAGCTTAAGTATGTATATTATAATAAGGGTTAATTAGCTAGCTTGAGTATGTATATTATTATTTATGTTAATTAGCCGTAAATTCATAAACTATATTCGAATTTTATTTTTTTCATTAATAAGAAAAGGGTATATAGCACTTTACGTCTCATCGTGTATTTTTTTTTCTTCAAAAATCAGTGTACCATTACCAGTAATGGCGGACGTAGAAAAAATGTCAGTAGGCACCAAAATCCTCCAACTTCCAATTTTTTAATTTTCTAGGCATTGGCTCGATAAGGGCTAAAGATAACTTTCGATAATTTTCAAAAATTTAAAAAAATAAATAAAAAGGTAGGGACTTAAGCCCTTACCCATTTCTTATTGGATCTGCCCATGATTACCACCAATGCATATCGTTGCGATACACAGGAGCTTGCACTTGATAATCAATCTTTTTTCATAAAAAGAATGTCTAATTCTATACCTCCATATTAGCATTATATGTTGTGGAACTTCATTATATACCATATTTAGAGTAGAATGACAGCCATCAATTAGATTTTCTTTTAAACCTATATAGTTCTAGATTATTTAGTTTAATTTGAAGAAACATGTTACTGATCTTATCGTATATATGCATATAGAAAATTTTGTAGTACATGGTACGTTATGGCACCAATATTTTTAGCTCTTATAAACTTCATATTACAAAAAATTACAAAGTCATTTTTCTTAAAACATTTGGAAGAACTGTTTTCACGAAAAAAAAAACTTAGAGAAAACCTAACACTCAGCTATTTATTATTCAAATTATTCAATTGGATATTTCACCTACAAATTATTCAATTCGTTGAGGAATTGACTGGTTAATTAATTGATATTTATGCATGAATTGACCTTACGAGATTAAATTGTGTATTACATGTACTTTTATTTCATATACTATACATGTATCTTATTGGGAGGGGGTTGCGGGTTTATTGGTATATGTAAATACTAGCGTGTAATCCATAGAAATTCGACGAGGAATCAGTTTATGATGTGATTTATAATTAGTTTACATAGTTATGGCACACGAAGTAGTCTTTATAAAATTAATTAATTAATTTGATCAAGTTAAATTGATGGTGCGGTTCAAATAATATTAATTTCACCTAAATATTAACTTTTGATTGGGAGTCTAAGAATATATTTTTATATAAATTTTTTATTTGATGATGTTTCATAAAAAGTCGATGCGTGTTTATAGAATTTAAAAATGAGAAGAAAAAATATGTAAATTCTATGCGTGTTTAGAATTGATAAGTAGCATTTGCTATTAATTATATACTGAAAAGATTTACTAATTTTGTACAATTTTTTTGAATTGGCAAAGAAGAAATATTTTAAGACCACATTTTATATATGGGCAGAATTTTGTATATATGAACCTTGTAAGACCATATAAAGTTTGAAAGATCATAACTAATTTGTGAGTATCATCTCATTTGGAGATTGTAAGACCAAAACTAACTTATTACATCATCCCATATGCTTGAAAGACCATAGTTAAATTCTGTGTATCATCTAGTCTGGAGCTTGAATAACGAGAACTAAGTTCTAAGCAAAATCTCATTTGAAGCTTGATAGATGACCTCTCACTTCTGAGCATCATTTCGTATGAGCATTATCTCGTTCGGAGCTTGAAAGATCAAATGTGACACTTAGATATCAAATGTAGAGATAATGACACTCAAATATCAGATTTGAAGATAATGTGGACATTATATAGTTTAAATAGAAAATAATATGATTCGAGAAATGTGTCATTTAGAAAAAGACCACCTCTAACTTTTGAACATCATATTGTCTATAGTTTGAGATACCATCATCAAATGTGAAGATAGCTAAAATTACAATTATAAGTTTCTCAATTTTTTGTAAAAATAATATTATTTGAAAAATATTCATTGCATCTACTTGACCAATTTCAAATTAGTCAAATTAAATTTTCTAATAAAAAATATAGTTATCATAACAATGTGAAGTAAACTAAAATGTGAAGGGCGGAATTGATGTGAGGGATGGAAGCGTAAATTTTTTGTATCAAAGTATATGATTTTTCGTTTTTAGCAAAAATAGGTTGAAAGTTTAATCTAAAGATAGGTTATAATCCAATTAATTCAAGATACCAATTTAACTCATCAGATTTATAACCATACATATTTATCCACACTAAATCATAATTTAACATCAAGATAAATTATAATCTAAACTAAAACTTCAATATTTCCAAGCAAATTATGGGTCCTATTCCTTAGCTCAACCCTTATTCCAGCCATCTTACACTAATTTCAGTCATAATTCAAGTAATCCAAACAAGCCCATCAAGTTAAACATAAAGAAAATTTCCAGCCCTTATGTCTTGCCAAGCTAGATTCAGTTTCCAAATCAAATTCATCCCCAAATTCAACCTCCTACACATGCAAGACCTTAATTAATAAGAACAACATATAAATTTCTTCAATTCCTTCCACTAATTTTTGGTCCTTACGAAAAACTTAGCTGGGGTTGGAGTTTTCTCTTTCTAACTTTTAATTTTTGGTCCTCTTATGAAAACTATATTTAGAAAAATGCTCACTAATATACGAGTATGACTATCATCGAGATTTTGGTATTCAATCAAAACAGAATAATATTTATTAAATTATCAACAAAGATTAGGTTCAATACTCTTTTTTTTTTTTTAAAGAGTCATAAAGTACAAATATGGATATTAGTTTTGGGCGTTTAATTTGCCTCGTAACCGTGGCCATTAATAAATATACAATAGTCAATTAATTAGAAAATTACATATAATAATATATAGATTAAATTTGAACCGCACATTTTGTTCACGTGACATGCTAAAAACACGATACTTGTTCGAGTCTTCTAGGACCAATAATGCGGAATGGTATCATAGGTATAACAATTTCATAAGAAAACATCACTAGTGTCACATTAAATTTCATGCGAATGCAGGACTTATACATATTTGTGTTTAACTATATGTATTTTTTTTTATATGTATATTATGAACGAATACATTTTGATTTTTTGAGATGATCATTGGCGTGGAGTGTGCAAGTTAGTGAGCCCACCACTGCGTTGGCGCTTGGCACCTGGTTGTCGTCTCTATTCACCATCGAACAACGAATGCCACAATGACCGTTTTAGCCACCGCAGTCCGACGTCACTGCTCTCACTCGTGATTCTAACCCAGATTTGAGCTTCGAAACCTTCGACCCACGACCAACCTAACGCCTCCATCGTAGCCACCACCAACCCAAATGCTCATTTCGGCCGATAACAATAGTCGTTGTCTTATACCTTTTGCACTCAAACGCAACAACATCAACACCCAAAACAAATTACACGAGAGGAAGAATGAACCAGCCGCAAGAGAAAGAGATAAAACGAACAATAAATTAGGACAATAGAATAAGAATTATCAATATGCATGTGTATACAACATTGTGCATATTTGTATGTAATATCATGCATATTTATGTTCAATATTATGCATATTATTTACGCGGATCCCAGACTTATGCTTATTTGTATTTAAGTATAATATTTTTTGTTTGACTATATGCTTATTGTGTGCAAATAAAGAAATTTTAATTTTTTTGGTATGGCCACTAGCATGCATCAGCCTAATGCGATCGTCGTCGTTATCCACAACCCAAATCATCGCTTCGCCTGACAGTTGTAGCACCATGCTGCCATTGTCAGCTATCTTATACCCTCTGCAATATGACGCAACAACAACAACAACGCCTACAACAGATTGCACGAGAGATAGAGTATGAACCGATCGCATGAGAAAGAGAGAAAATGAGCAGTAAATTGTAGCAATGTATTAAAAATTATCCATACATATTTGTGTACAACAATATGCATATTTATATGTTACAACATGAATATGTATGTTTAAAATAATGCATAAAATCACTTTCGCCTTATGAATAGTAAAAATCTAAAAAATACTGAAAATCCCAAGCCATCAGGTTTTTAAAGCACAATAGTACCACTTCGCATTTTTTGTTTTGTCGCGCTTTTATGCGTCCACATGAACATAATGTGTGATTTAGATTTGTATCTGTATACTACGTAAGAAAGTAATATATATATATATATATATATATATATTTACATATACAGACACACACATATGAGAATTTTTCTTATCGTGAGAATGTGAGAATCGATTTATATGAGAATCTTTCTTGTCGTGAGAATATGAGAATCATTTTCAGCTCCTAGATCGCGGGTGGATTCATCTCCTTGAATTCGAATCTCAGTAGTAGTGAAATTTGTATATTTTTTTAGTATAGTTAAAATAATGAAGAATGCAATAATTTATGCGTTAAATGCAGGTTTTTATGTTCACATTATAAAAAAAATGTTTTTATTTTAATCAATATATTGTAAAATTTTAATTTTTGATTCGATTTGATAAAAAATAATCAAAATCGATCTAAAATCTAAAAACTGATTTCTCATCCAAATCCATTTAACCAAAATAACCGAATCATAATTAAAGTTTTTATTTTAATTTGGTTTCGGGTAAAATATACGAACATATCCGCCGTTTAACTTTTCTTTTTTTCGGAATCAATATCCCTATTTAAGATATAAATAGGGATCAATACTCTCCCCTACCATCGCTCTACTCTCTACTCCATCACTTGATTAACGACAATATCAAAATTCGTTTATTTCTGTGTTCTCACAAAAACAAAAAATCTTTATATCTTTTGCTAAAAAAAAGAAAAGAAAAAGAATCGCAACTTTGTTTATACTTTTGATATTCGCCAACTACCCCTCCTACCCCTCCGTGGGCAAACTTGCCCCCTCCCAACCCCAAACTTTGACCATTCTCCTGCAAAATCAACTGCTCCCCAGTCGTATCACTTTTCAATATAGAGAGAGAAACTGAGGAGCGAGAGTGAAAGAGCAGAATCCAAATCCCATTTCCCCTGTCCGCCTAAATGGGCAGTTTTTTCTCCATTTCCACCTTTTTCCTAGTTTTCTATACTCTCTCATTATATAATTATAAGGAATGTAATGATTAGCCAAATATAAGCACCAACTCATCATTACCTTTTATAACATGGTTAAATCTTAGCCACCCCCTCCTCCCTAATAATTCCCCAAATTTAATACGCCCCTCCAAGAATAAATCAAAACAAAAACCCTCTCTCTCCCACTCTCTCGCAGGGCCATCCTTTTACAACTTACTTTATAAAACCTACCCTTCCTCTCCCCACTCTCTCCCTCATTCCTCTCTCTCTCTCTCTCTCATGGAGGGGAAGAAAAAGCAAACACCCCCTCGTGTCAGTCAGTAGAAACAAGTCATACTGGAATTACTACCTTCTAAGTTCCAACTTCACTCTCCCCAAAATAATCCATAAACAAAAAAGCAAAACCAAAAAAAAAAAAAGGAAAATAGAAAAAACACACACGCACACGGAGAAACCAACCATGGACACATACGAAGCTACTCAAGTAGTGATGTCAAGGATCCAAGGCTTGGATCCAGAAAGCGCCTCCAAAATCATGGGTTACATACTGATTCAGGATCAAGGCGAGAAGGAGATCATACGCTTAGCATTCGTCCCAGATTCCATTCTCCTCTCCTACATCAACCAAGCTAAGGCCTGTTTGGGAATAATAAACCCTTCTTCAAAGCCCTTCTCTTCTCCAAGAATCTTGATTCCCAACAATGGCTTCCACCACTTCACCAACCCATCTCCCTCCCGGAGCAGCCCCACCCCTACCCTCAGCCCGAGGCCCTTTTCCTACGCTGCTGCGCTCAACGGCTCCAGCGCCGCCGCCAGCAACAATGGCTCCGCCGCTTCAAGCTTCAATTTTTACGGCGGCGGCGACGACTCGGCGGTGGATCCCGTGATGAGCCCGAGTGGGAGGAGTGATTCTCTGGTGTTCCCTTACGGCGGTGAGGAGGTGAGCCCCCACCACCCATTTCACAGGCGGAGCAGTTCGGTGAATGACACGGCGTTTCTGGCTAATATGGAGGACGGCGGCGGCGGGTTAGGGTGGCGGCCCTGCATGTATTTCGCGAGGGGTTTCTGCAAGAACGGGAGTTCTTGCAAGTTCCTGCACGGCGGCGACGCGGCGGCGGAGGTGGGCTCTCCGGGAAAAGGGTTTGATGAGTTGCTGAGGATGAAGGCGCTTCAGCAGCAGAGGCTTGCGCTCATGGCGTCTTCTCCTCGCGGGCAGCAGCAGCATTTTTCTTCTTACAATAAATGCATCGACTTTCTCAATGAGAATCCCAGGTTAAAAAATTTGGGGGAAATTTAGCAAATTTCTTTTGCCTTTTTTGTAAAGTCTTATCTGTTTTTAGAAGCTGTTAAATGTCACCCTTTTTTTGAAAAAGAGATGATTTTGTATATCTTTGTTTAGTTTCGCTTTTTTCTGTCAGAATTATCTTAAGTTGGTGAGTTATTATCCTAATTTGGGAGTGATGATCTAATTTATGTATGAGATATTAGATTCTAGTGTAATTGAGTAGGAAAGATATGGCTTTTTGCACAATGTCTTGAAGCAATGTGGTTGGAATTGCTGCTGAACTGGTATTGAACTAACAGGAATGAGTTTTCACCTATGGGATTGGGGGCTGCTGCGGCAACTTCGAGCTCTCGCCAAATTTACTTGACATTCCCAGCAGACAGTACTTTCAAGGAGGAAGATGTCTCTAGCTATTTCAGGTAGGTGGTTCGATTGGATTGCATTGGATTGGATGTTAGTTTAGGCTTTGATGATCAAATTCTTGTTGTAATGTGATCTGATATCCCCCCTTTTGAAGTATGTTTGGACCCGTTCAAGATGTTAGGATTCCGTTTCAGCAGAAGCGGATGTTTGGCTTTGTGACCTTCGTGTACCCTGAGACGGTCAAGCTCATCTTGGCAAAAGGGAATCCTCACTTTGTGTGTGATTCTCGCGTGCTTGTCAAGCCTTACAAGGAGAAGGGGAAAGTCGCTGAAAAGTAAGGCCAAGCGACATTTTCTTTTATACATTGTGTCTTTGTTGATATTTTGGTCGCGTGTAATGAACCGTTGTGACTGGACTATTGTAGGAAACAACAGCAACAACAGCACCACTTGGATTTGAGCATTGAGTCTAGGGAAAACATCGAGCTCCCCTTTGGTAAGCTTGCGTTGATGGTGAATTATCGAGTAGTAGCAAATTGAGGGGTTCGTTTTTTTGTTGAGGCTTCTCTTGCTTTTGCTTCAGGAGCTAGAATGTTGTTCAATACACCAGAGATGATGCTGAGGAGGAAACTGGAGCAGGAGGCGGAACTACAGCATGCCATCGAGCTTCAAGGAAGAAGGATCATGAATTTGCAACTGATGGACCTCAAAAACCAGCATCATAATCATCACCTCCTGCAAGGCTTTAGGGCTGGAATTCCAATGTCCTCGCCTCGCCAATCTCAGTTTCTGATGAATCAAAATTTCATCCCTTCCCCTGATGGGTCGAATCAAGAAAACTCGGAAGGTCTGCCCTAATTTTCTTCCGAATTATACAGAAAGTAAGTATATATCTAACAACTTTTTTCTCTGTGTTTTCGACTACAGAGTTTGATGGTCCAGCTAAATCTCCTAACCTGGTGCCGGAAGGAAGTGAATTCTCTAACAGCATTGCTGTTGGCTGCGATAAGCAGCAGCAGATCAACGTCAATGACGATGATTCTAATATCCCTCAAAGGTACCAAATGAAACGATGTTGTGCTTGTGAAACCCTTGATGGATAAATCCATCACCTATATTTCAACTGAATGTATACTTTTGTTTGGGATAACGAGTGCAGCTTCGATCACATCCTTCCTGATAACCTTTTCGCTTCTCCAACAAAATTAGCTGGTGAACACCGGTCTGTTTTCTCCGAAGCTTCGGCTTCCACTGATGATAGTATACCTGTAACAATGACCTCCTCCAAGAACACTACCAACCCCGTGCTTCCCGCCATGGCTTCTCTCAAATCGTGTTTCGTTGAAGTACCAAGGTATTATAGCTTCTTCCATTGCTTAGTTACTAGTTTTAGTCAGAAAGAATTCAAGTTTTTACAAGCCTAATTGACTCTCAGGTTTTCTTCCGGGCAAGAAGCCATTGAAATGTAGGTTTGTTAGATCTGAGAATGGATAGCAAGCAGGAATTAACTTATCTAGGTAAACATCATTTAATTATGTTCATCCTTTTGCTCTTTATGAGTTAGTTAGATTCCTCTTTCTGATGCTTTCTCTCTCTCCTGCAGAAAGACTGAATAGCAATAGAGAGCACATATAGAAGATGAAGTGAAAAGTTCGTCGTGTAGCTGTATAGCGAAAGCAAAACAATACCCCTCCATCAACCAAAAGAAAAGAAAACCTCAAATACATAATGGCACTACTATTACTACTACTACTAAAGTGATTATTCAATGGGAGTAGGGCTCTTTCTCTCACTACCCCACATTTTGTACCCTCTCTCTCTCTCTCTATCTATGCTTGTGTAAGGGACCACATTATTTAACAAAAGCATATAACAAACAAAAGGTGCCAGTGATGATAATATATAATAGCATATTTACAAAATCCTCTCTTCTCTCTCTTTACTTTTGCAATGTGAAAATCATTTGCTATGTGATTATTTATATTTTACTATATGAGCTTTTTTAGATGCAGTCATGGTGCAGTGCAACAGGTGGTGTGGTGGTATTATTAGCTAAATGATCATCATGATGCATCACATAAAGAAAGGAGGAATTGAAACATAGAACAAGTGGAAAGGCAAAAAAAATGAGAAAAGGGAAAAGGGTGGTATTCTGTGGCATGATTAAAGGCACTTTTATAGTAGAGTAATTTGTCTAACATAAAATGAGGGGTAGAGTGCACATGGTTGCTGACACAAAATTTGAATGTTTGAGAGAGAGAGAGAGGAAGAGAGGAGAGAGAGAGAGAGAGAGAGGGTAGCCATAGCATATAAATAATAGTAATAGCTTCCTTTCCTTTCACTTTCCACACCACAAACTCACATGGCCACTGACCTCTGCTATCCACATGTCTTTGGCCTTTTGTTCTTATGGGTTCTGATGCCCTCTTTTTTCTTTTTTTCTATCTCCTCTCCTTTTTTTATGTTTCTATGTCTGGTTTCGACCAATGTCTAGGTAACTATGTTACTTTTTAGCATTAGTTTTTAGAGTTTATTACAAAAATATATGTAATTATATTACGGACTTCAATTTTTTTGCAGTAATTATTCTAAAATATTAACTTTTACAATAATTATATTTAGAAAGTAATATTGTTTGAGATACTTTTACACTTTTTTGAATATTTTTTTATCTAAAATGCTCTAACTATTGGAAGGACATTTTGATCAATTCCAAAATTCAGCAGCACCATGCCGCTGTTAATTTTTTTGTCGTCACGTCAGTTGCTCAAGTTTTACTCCACTCAAGTTGTATTTTTCTTGAAAATTAAATCTAGCTCTTGATCGGCCAAACTATCATAAATGAATCATCTTCTTGATTTTGGGATTCATCGAAATTAGGTTTGTGGAAACAATTTAATATTTAAGATTTTTGTCTAGAGAGGTTTGGGAATAAATAAATATTATTAAGTGTGAAATCTTTACACCTTTCTGCAATTTTTAGGCTGTTCGATTGGACAGGGAATTCGTTTATTTGGAAATCAGATTTAATAATTTGATGAAACCTGGGGAACATGGTATGTGGGTTGGTTGCATAGAATAGTACCGTTTTTATTTATTTTCTCATTTATAATATAGAATTATCTTTAAATTTTAATATGAAAAACATCATCTTTATAATTTGTGTAGTTTAGTTTGTAATATTGGTCTATTTTACTATTATATGCAATTGCCTCTATAATCAACTCGATAGATTTTTGTATCTTTTTTATATAATTTTTTGCTTCTACTTTCTAGCTTTCGACATCTTCGAATCCTTGTTATTATGTCTGTTCTTACACATGATATTTCCAAATTTTATTAAAGGTTTGATAAATAATTGTTCATACTTATTTCCTCCGTCCATAATCAATAATTCTATTTTCCAATTTTGGTTCATCTACAAAAATTAGTCTCTTTCTATTTTTAATAACTTTCTACAATGTATCATCAACTAAAATTTGTATTAAATCCGTATCGTCCATTATCAAAACTATTGATTGTGGATCTGAGTGACTATAATTTTGTTTGTTTTGACATGATTATATTGAAATGAAAGGTGAGGTGATTCCCCTAAATCAATGTTTATAAATTATATGAATATTTGGACATGAAAGTGGTATGGCATGTGTGGTGGGATGGCTTTTAATTTAACTTATAGCCTTTTGAAAATGGAGAAAAAAAGGTGTCCTCATTTTTGGTGCATTGGAAGTAGTGACAATCTCCCTGGATTGATCCTCTTGTTTTTCTGTCTGCTGCCTATTTTTATTTAATTCAACACTTTTATATGTCACTATATTAGGAAAAATCATTAAGTTTGGTCAAATTCTGGTCAGTTTCGTAATTTTGAAAATCAGTCGTTAATATCATTACTTTGACAATTTTCGCAATTGTCCCACGACGAAAAAAGTCGGTATCCTACGTGTCTTAAATTATTGACGTGTCGTATACATATCTTAAAATTAATGACGTGGCTGACTAATTGGTGCAAACGTGGCTGATTTAGTTACCGGACGTTTTCTCTAAGTAAGATTTTTCGTCGGCCACATCAGTAGCAATTTCTCCCCAAATTAAGCGTTGTGAGACAATTGCGAAAACTGTCAAAGTCATGATATTAGCGGCTGGTTTTCAAACTTGCGGGACTGACCAGAATTTGACCAAATTTCATGATTTTTTCGGCAATTTGCCCTAGTATAAACTACTTATTCCACTTTATCGACTTATCATGTGCCTTATGATATTCGATTAAAGTATTTATCGATTTTATGTTGCATTTTCTCGTACCAATTAATAGTTTAAATTTAATGCACTTTTTATTAATAACCATGATATACCAGCAACAAATTTTTAAATGCAAAATTAAAAGGAGTGCTTAATATTTCATCTGTCCTAAATAATAGTATATATTCTGTTATTTTGAAATGTCTCATAAAATAATGCATATTTTTTAAAATTTACTATTTTTTAGTTTCCTTTATACTTTATCCTCATACTGCACACCTTTTTACAAAAAAACCAAACATGGTCCACTATTATCTACATTAACTAACATAAAAAACAATAATAAAGTGAAATTATATCTCCACTTACATAATATACTAACTAACTTTAATTAAGATTCGTGTCACACCAAGATATACACTATATTATGAGTCAGAGTGAGTATAATTTTGCTTACTTAGTGTGCTTTACACACTAAACAATAAAATTGTAGTAGTATTTTATTTTGTAAAATTACTGATCTAGTATAGTTGGATATTTAATGGACTAGTATTGACTCTAATTAATAATAACATTGATAACAATAGTATTTTTATGCAATATTCAATTTGATTAGTGGAAAGGGAACACTATTAATGGATCGTACAGACACAGCTTTGCCTAGTAGGCTATTTTCTCCCTGCTCCTCACAACATCTTTCTAAATCATTGAAGATTAACATTAAATATTAATACTAATAATAATAATTATTATTATAGTATTATATTAGGCTACATATATATGCATCATTTTCATGTCTTGACTTTTAACTTGATTTAGACCTTTACAATCATTCCCAAATATGGCCCCATTAGTTTTTTTGGGTTGGCAAGAACCCTGAAATTGTTTAATTTTTATTGTTTTAATATTTTCAATATTTAATAATCAAAGCAACGTCATTTTTTTATTTTTATTTTCGAATTCGTAAAACAATAGCGGATGTTTGCTTAGGATAAAAAGAAAAATTGAAATTATGGATATTGGTGGGATGTTAGATAGTACTATATGGCATTGTAAAATATAAGTAAATAGTTTAAGATGTTTTTTACATATAATTTTGTCATATAGACAAAAAAAATTAACGGATCTTCAAAAATTGTAAGTACGAACTTTGTAATAATATTACGGCAATTGATCGCTAATATTACGAACTATGACCGAATTCTGGTTTTTCCCACGAACATAAATTTTGGTTGCAAAAATCATGAACTTTGTTGTTGTTGCCGATTTCCACGTCGGTTTCGATTTGAGTGATATTTGCGACCAAGTTTAAAATTTATAGAAAAATCCAAAATTCAGTCATAATTCGTGATATTAGCAACCAATTGCCAATAATTTTTATATATAGCGTGTGATATTTTGAAATACAGACAGATGAATAATGATAGTTCCAATAATTTTCTCCAAAATTTAATACACGTGTTGTTTTCACTGTAACAGACTTAATATATATATTTGGACAATGTTTTATATCAACTTGTCGGGCCTAATCTTCATAATTGTTTGTTTCTCATGAGGCTTCTGTTTGGAACCTACCCGCTTTCATTTCCCTATAATAATTATATAGGTTTATTTTTATTTTTATTTTTATTTTTCCATGTCATTAGCATTTGTTTTAGTCAGAAAGATGCTAATAATATTAAATAAAAATACATAACAGAAACAACAGGTTCAAAATATCTGAATCATCACAGCCAACAATATTATTGTTGATGGTGACATTGGCCCATTATGATTAATTAAGTAATGCATGCTAATCGCCCGAGTCACATGTGCAATTTAAGTTCGTGATTGAGACCTTGAGCAATCCGGAGTATTATAATTTTTTTCTAACTTATATTGTTTTTGGTCCTTCATCACTTAACACGTGTATAGTCTTATGTATTATATTTTTTTTAATTATTACTATTTATGTGTCAAATTTTTTATTTTTTTAAGTATTTCTTATTTCATATAATTTACAATTGTGTACATTTATATATCTTAATTAAATTTATATACGAATAATTGACAAATATTTCATTAAAATTAAAAAATTATATAATTAAAATAAAAAATTACATAATTAAAAAAATTATAACTATATTACGAGAGTCACAATTTCTCCTCGAAACATTGAAAAAATCAGTTGTGCTCTTGCAATTGTTCTTATTGTAGGCTTTGTAATACAAATTCCATAACGCAGACTCCTTCATTTTTTTTCAAGTGCCGCATGAATACCATAGAGATCTTTCGTTTCCATACTGCTTGTGTTCGGTGCATTCCTCTTCGCCTTGCGCTTAGCCGTCTTTTGTCTAATGGACGACTCTTACTCAGGTCCACACCAATGCTCCCGCCCGCGTCGTCGCTCGGAACGGGGTCAGCTGGACCGCTAGTGGAGAACTGACAGTTGAACCTGTGCTTCGTTCTCTTCGGTCTGACCGCTTCTCCGCTGTCCACCCACTATTTGCATTGACGAACCTTCTCTCAAGTTTTCATATATTTGAAAGCCTTCTTATTCTCGTCCTGATAGGCGGTCATTACCTTTTTTAAGATATATGCCTCACTTGTGTCGCTCTTCCATTGTGAATCCAAGTTGTTGTACAAGGCACATTTTTCTTGGATTTCTAGGTTTATCATAATGAAATGGGCTCGAAGAATTAAAAATTTCCGGTAGGGTCGCTCCGAGGGCGTATCTCGTTGTACCTCTCGACAATTTTCTCACAAACAATCGATTTTTTTGTTGTTTGGTTATGATTGGATTTTTGCTAATATCCACATAAATTTGAAAGATATACATGGTTTCCTTAGCGGTGTACGAAACTCGTTATTGCGCGTGGGAAGACAACAGGCTAAGACAGGGAGATGAAGAGTGTGCCGGTTGATAAGCCATTCCAAATTAGGGTAGATTGTTTGCATCGAAGGGTACATTGTTTGGATCGATTCCTTGTGATAGAAGGTATTGTTGGAATTGTTTGTGAAAGTCCGACATAGTGGAATTTGCAAAAAAAATTATATGAAATTATAGAAGAATTTGGAAGAAAAATGAGAAGAAATTGAAGAAGAATATGGAGAATGATGTTGAGGTATAAATGAAATGAGGGAGAAGTAAGGTATTCATAGGAGGAAATGATTTTTTTTTTAAAAAAAGGAGCTGTTTGACCAAGGGTAAAAAAGAACAAAAAAATATATAAGTGAATATCAAAAATCGATTTCTGTTAAAAATATATATAAAAACGGCTAATTTAAGTCGAAGCTCATTGACAGCGCGCATCACGCGATTGGCTTAGACAACCATGTGTGCTGCACGCACGGGTAGCGTGAGCTTAAGGAAAATGGCACATGTATGCGTGAAAGACTGGTGTGCTTCATCATCAGCAACGGCGCCTGCCCTCTGTGTCGTGCATGAGTGGTCTATGTTGTTGTTGGACTGATAAGTTTTGGTAGGAGTCAACTCATTAGAAGTGTCCAAGACAATAAACCATATTAATACATTTAAACATAACAATAACATTTTTTAATGATAAAATTAAGAGTTATTTGCTTGTAAATTAATGAAGTTTCATTTCCTTTCGATTTGCATACAAATTTAAAAATTTGTACGTAAATTACTTAATTATTGATCTCATCTGATTTTGCAATCATGAAGGATTTCAATTATTGTTTGTGCTAACATGAATAGCCAAAATATTGATGTGGCATAGCCAGTGATAAATAAAATGATGTCACTACGTTGGATTCCTTTCTACTATATCAGTACGAATATTGATTGAAATCCTTTATGGATGTAAAATCAAATAAATTCAATAGTTGAGTAATTAACAGATAAATTTTGAAATTGGTATGCAAAATCAGAAAGTGTTGAAAGTTTAGTAATTTACAAGTAAATAAATAAATAAATAAATTTCTTTTTGAAGTGTTTAGCCTGAACTAGTGGTTTTTATCTAAATTGTTGTGGTAGTTAATAAGCAAAGATAAGTATGAATAATGGCAGACACAAGTTGTATGGGAAGAGGCTTAAGCCCTATCAAATAATTTTTTTTATTTTTTTTCTATTGTCAATTTTGTCCAAGTTGCCTGAAATCATCTTTAGCCCCTATAAGATGATGTCAATCAATAAGAAATTATTCGAGGTTGGAGGATTAGGAGGGACTGAAATTGAAGAAAGAAAGGAAGAAAAATGACTGCAAAAAATGAGTTTTAGAAAGGAAGAAAAAAATGTCAAAATAAGGAATAAAAACTAAAAGAAAATACAATGTAGTGTACTACATAAACATGATTTTAGGGTATCTTAATGTGTTGTAGTAGTTTTAAAATGTATCAAATATATTATTGTTATGATTTTTTATACAATATATTATTTATATATAAGGATAATTGCCATTTAAATCATAACTTTTCATTGACTTCTGGTCAATCCCATAACTTTTGAAACTGGAACATAAAATCACAACTTTTGACATTTTCTCAATTATCCCA
>JAYDZE010498219.1:0-15680 GCA_034509125.1 Monilaria moniliformis
AGGATCATGGAGATCTGACTGTGCAAGAAAAGAAAGAGAGAGTCGATGACGTGGCTCCTGCATCTCCAGCTCATCAGACTTATTGCACAAACTCAGTTGGAGACAGATTGCAACTTGCACAGGATAAGGAGCACGCAGTAGTCAAAGTTCAGCTCCAAGTAATTAGGACATACATTTATTGCTAGCTTGCTTTTCAGTTATGAAGTGTTAGCCTTTAGCTGGTTTGTTTGATAATGCCAGCTATAGTTTTATCTTTTAGTGACTGAATTCTGGATCCTTTCGGTCATTTATATAAATAGCCTCTTAAGGTAATGTAAACAAATCCATCAATATAATCCATATTCAATTTTCAGTTTGTATGCAATGTGTCTTTCTTTTATTCATTGTGTTTATCCTTTATTCACTACGTCAATGTAGTTTTGTCAAGAAGTTTTCAAGTAGCAGTGTTAAATAAGACCCAAAAAAAAATAGAGAGCAAAGAGGTAAACCAAACTTTTTAATAAATGCAAAATGTATGTTGGACTATGTAGACCACAATGGGCCCAACTCATAATTTTTATAGCCTATCATGCGGCCCAACGTAAACGAGACCCTTGTTTATTTTAGTTTTGGATATCAAACATACAAAAGGGAAAAAAATGTCCGACACAAACCAAACCAGTGCTTAACAGAATACGCTGGAAATTTCGGGAATTAAAATACCTTCTGCATTTGTAAAGACTTCTCTTATTTATCGTTCATTATTTTGATTCCTCGACGTACTCATCACTCTACAGAGGTGAGCATTTGCTTCAAGAGTACCGTTTTCTTCTTTCCACTCCTTTTGTGTTGCTTATATGCCTCTCTTTTGTTGGATTTTGTTTTGGAAGTAATGTTATGGTTTGTGATATTGAATTCAAACTCATAGCTATCAATTCAAATATAGATTAAAACTCTGTGTCGAGTGGATGTATTTTAGTGGAATATCGAATTAGATATAGGGTTCTTAATAGTTTAAGATTGAACGATATGTATCTGTAAACCGTAGTATCAATAAGAATTTTGTCGTTGTACAACAGTACATGTGCCACAATCCGTTGTAGGATGACTTCTTATTGCACATAGGTATTTACCAACTTTTCAGATATTGGAGTAGCTTTACTTAATGTAGCTTATGTTATTTGACACTTTCGATGCTGTTTCAATCAGAATTAGAATACAGGATTATGATTCTTAGCAGATTAGTTATTCTGGGACTGTTGTTTTATTGGTTCCTGTATTTACTGGATCTATATGCTTTAATGAAGATTGGATTAGCAGCAGTCTGAGTATGCAATCAAGATTCATTTGGTTCACTTTTGGCAGCATTTGGATTTAGGTGGGCTGCACAAATGGCAGAGGCTCATCATCCGACTTCCAGTTCACCGGAAAGCTCGTCTTCCTCATGGGGTGATGGGAATGGAGCTGCTGATTTTGAATGTAACATATGTTTCGATTTAGCACAGGATCTGGTTATAACACTCTATGGGCATCTATATTGCTGGCCTTGCCTTTATAGATGGCTAAAAGGTAACTCTCAGTCCCATGAATGCCCTGTTTGTAAGGCCGTGATAGACGAGAAGCTGATTCCTCTTTATGGCCGAGGGAAGACCCCAGTTGATCCAAGATCGAAACCTGTGCCAGGAATTGAAATCCCTAATAGACCAGCAGGGTAGAGACCTGAACCTGTACAATTTTCAGATAATAACCTTGCTAGTCTTATTCTGGGACTCATGGGAGGATTTGTACCAGTGGCATCTGCAACTTTGAGCAACTTTGGAACGTCTTGGTTTTGGAGGGCTAGTCTTCCCCCTTTTTAATTTCCAGCTTCATGGGTAATCAAATGCAAATGGTCACGGTGGATCAACAGGGTATAATTATGGATATGGTGGTTCTTTCCGTGATAGTGAAGGCAGATTGAATCGTGAGACTAGTCAAGCTTCTCAGGTAGATGATGAGAATCTGAAGAAGATTCTGCTTGTAATCCTTCTCTTGGTATTGTCTGCTTTTTTGACATTGTAAAAGACTTGTCTGCTCAACCATTGTGTGGAAGAATTTGAAAGTCCTTGATATCTGTATACACTGTAAATTTTTTAAAATTTGAATGAATTGCCATTTGAAATGGGAGATTTGGTTTTATATATTTAACACTTCGGTGAGTACCATCTGTGAATAGGAACTTTGGCTAATCTCGACATATCATTCTAGGCAAAATGTATGTTTCTTTGTGACTGAATGTAACTTGCTGTTGCTCTCTAGATTTTATCAGACCTTCCAAGTATGAAAGAATACAAAATTTGAGGGTCTGATAAAATCTAAATGGAGATTAGTCAATACTAGTCAGTCTGATTAGTGCCGATGTCTGATTTTGGACTTGCTTTAGTCAATACTAACGGAATCCTGTTTCAGCTGATGTTTCAGGTTATGCAGTTGTTCTGAACCTGAGTTTATTAGGATATCTTATACATTATGTGGTGAATGGAGCTCTCTTGTGGATGCTTCTAGATGTTAATGTGAATGGCCTTGTGCTCCATCTGAGTGCTTTGGCACTTTGGCTTCTACGGCATTTTGTCAATGTCGAAACCAAATATGGTATGAAGGCTAAAGAGGCGAAACCAAATATGGTATGAAGGCTAAAGAGGCATTTTTTCGCCCTGCTGGCTGCTGGTACCTGTATAGTTAATTTAAAGCTGTGACCTAGGTGACCAGAATTGAAGATTTTACAAGCTATTATGATACTGAAATGGAACTTATCTAGTAACTAATTCTCAGGGCACTAGGGAAGCTAAAGCTGTTTTGCTCATTTCGTGCTTTTTTTGTCAACATCAGATGTCGCTAACCTCTCTTTGTTTCTCTGTCCTCGCAGTAGTCCTACAGGATTTTTTCTGTCGGACGTATTTCTTTCATAACAACCACTTAGATAATTCAATCTCAAGTTCCAGAAAATTGTGAGCCATAAAGTAGTCTTAATGAACTTCACAACTATGATAGGTATCAGTATGTGCGCTGTATAGCGATGTACTACAAACTTCCTTAGTACATTTGGTTATCTTCTATGGCCTTTCACCAATTCTTGATTCATCATGAATTGTCATTATCCTGCTAGTACCTGTTTCATGGTTTCTTATTGTGCCATTAAGCATCACAAGTAGTCGGCTTTGGATTATTTGTTAATACCAAAATGAATTGAAGAGAGAATAACACACTCATTCCACTGTATAATAGGATTACCGTATCGGTTTAGCAGATGTTCATGCGCAGTTGCTTAATGCTATCGTTACTTCAAAACTCTTGCATTCTTTGGAGATTTACAACTGCGTAGGATCGCATTTCTGTGATAGATATTTACTTCTTACATTATGTCCTATAAATGTATGGTAGCAAGTAACATGCCAAAAATGATCGAGAGATATATGCTGAGTGAGAGAGAGAGAGAGAGAGAGAGAGAGATGTAATTAAGTTGCACTTATTGATGCACTATTCAGCTGCCTTTATCTGTTTTTGGAACTATTTGTTAATGAATGATGATGCATGTGAAATGGACAGTGGTGAATGTGTGGCCATGGACCCTAAATAATAGGGTGGATTCTCCATCTTTCTACTTAGGCAGCCACAATTTTATGACCTGGGCATGTGAGATTGCACATGCTTAATTATTGGACAAATAAATCAATTCAATCATACATTTATTGGCTCTACTTTCCTGCGTTGGGGAAATCAGTCAATGTTGATTCCTGCAATTAGTTTATTACCATATATGTATACGATCAGTTGATAGGTTTTCCGTTGCACATTAGTTAGTTAGTGTTTTGTTTGAGATGCTCACGGTTTTAGAACAGTCGTTTTCGGTTCCGGTTTCAAACAGCCGGTTCTGGTTTCAAACTACCGGTTCCAGTCAGAGAGCATCCGGAACCACAACCGAACCGCTAAGGAAATTGTCGGTTTCGGTTTGGAACCGGAAATAGCTGTTCCGGTTTTGATTCTGAACCGCTGGTTTTTGGACGGTTTCCGGTTTGGCGGTTCTTTTTTTTCAAGAAATAAATAAATTCAAGTTGATTAAAATCTGAAATCGAAAATGAGTTATAGTAGATCAATAATTAATAAACTATAGTAATGATTAATGAATAAGAGAAATTATGTAATAGCATATCTAATTATTTGAAAACACTGGGTCAAGCATATTTGAATTGAATATTTGAGGTAGTTGCCAATCTTTTGAGCTTGTTAGTACTGTAGTAATATTTGGAATGTGCTTTACCAAGTGTTTTTAGAAAATTGTGAATTCTTGTTAATACAATAGGGGCGAGTTAGAATGAGGATGATGGAGGTAGAGATAAGAGAAATCAGAGGTAGAGAAGAAACATTTTTGTTAATACAAGAGAGTGAGTTGAAATGAGGATGATGATGGGGCATTTATATATAAAATTGAGTTGGAAAATTTTGAATTTGAATTTTGAAAAAAAAAAATCGAAAACTATGTGTACCACCGGTTTTCCTCAAAACCGCCGATTTTGCAGGAGATCCGCTGATTTGGTCAGTCATAGTCTACCACCCTACCACACCTAGCCTGCATCCCCAAACTGCCGGAATCAGCGGTTCTAAACCGACGGTTAACAGACGGTTCCGATTTCAAAAAATTTGAACCGTAATCGAACCGCTGAAACCAAATTTACGATTACAGATTTACCGTTTGCACCGGTTCCGATTACAGTTGGACCTACCGGTTTGTGAAAAAACCGAGCATCCCTATGTTTTGTTAACGAAGAATTGATGAATTGATGACTTCTGAGTATCAGGATGAAACTCGTGTCAATTATCTAGATTTTAATACACATTCAATGATATAATTGTAATGTCGAATGCTTTATAATTTTTCTTCAACAAAAGTAGCGGCTATGGCCTAAGGGTTTCCATGAATACACACAAAAATGAATCAAGAAATAAAATTTTGCAGATGGCATATTCAAGACCTGCCAGATCGGCAAAATATTTGGATTCAAGTACATGTCAAATCTGTAATATTTGAATCCGGTTTTGACTTGCACGAAGAATTAACAAGATCGTATTAAAAATTATACATTTTTGAATGTAATGGATTATAGTACTATGTTATTTATATGGTTTAGTGGTTAATTATTAATTAATACAAGAAGCTCGACATTGAATTATCAAAGCAAGGTATTATTAATCATCAAGAAATGACTAGTCAATGTCTATGAGCCTTTAAATAACCAATGAAAGATACGTAATTGGTTTAATGGTTCATATAAGAGTAATTACGAAATCTCGAATTCTTTTATTAAAAAAAATCAGTGCAACAAAAAGTATTGGGAAAATGTAAAACTCCTTCAATTGACTTCAGCTAGTGCTATGGCCTGTAGCCTGTAATATTGTTCTTTAAGTAGTTTGGGTCTGAATGAAGATTCACAGAGAATTTATCTTGGATCTCCACTTAGGGGTATTTTTGCACCTTAGCAAAAGAGAATCTAACAAGTCTTTATTTGAGTGTAACATTCTTCATTTTTCTTTTGAATTGTAAAAAATGTGAGCAATGAACACTGATTTCGAGATGTCATAAAAGGAACTTTGGGACTCGAGTGTTACATGTTAGTGTACAACAATAGAAAGGGAAAGGATGATACGTCGCTACCTTGGTCTAATTTCTAGCTCAAGTATAAGTCTAATTTCTTGCAAGAAAAAGAAAAAGGGGGGGAAATGGAGGCATAAATGGCCCACGACGAAGAGTGGAAGCATCTGAAAGAGGTAAGAATTCATGAGGTAATAAGGTGTAGCGTAGATTGTGGATCAAATATTACAGGGGAAGAAAGCAAAAAAGTGAGATTTGAAAATGTTTAACTACTCAGCAGTCAGTTAGGTCTCGCTGCATTTAATGTTAATACGGAATATCAGCAACAACTCTATATATATATTTTCATTTATTGTGGTATGCTTGGATTTGCAGCAATCCAATCTACCGTCCTATAAGTCGGTGGGCAATCTACATTTTTGTTGACAGGTCTTTATTTTTCATATTTAACTAACATACATTAATTAATATTCACTTCTTAGAAAAATTACAGTTTAGTCCATCTTTTAACAAAACTAACAATCACAAAACGAATAAAAATGTCACATGTATAATTTAGTTTCCTATCTCACATAGATTACATTGTTTGAACAATACTAACGTGGATTTTAACAAATATATATATATATATTAACAGTGAGCTAGCATTAAAGCGACAGTGTATCGCTCCCTGTAATTTAAAAGATTACAATAATCTATGATGCGCTATGTAATCCTTATGTAACTAAAAATCGGATTTTAATATATCTTAGTTATTTTTATGACAGTTCAGTTGGTCGCTTCAACGAACTTCGGCTACTGCTCGAGTTGTTTCTTCATTCGTGTTGAGCTCTAGAAGTTTTTTACAAACTCTCAGTGCGTTGGAGTTTGGACTTCTAGAACATAGATTGTTTTCGAATATTAAAATGTAATTTTTTTCTTTTTTCTGTTTGCACCCTTTCGTCAAATTATGTAGTAGTTTCCGGCATCGTTTTTTTTCGATGTCGTACATATTCAACGATGTATAAAATTGAAACTGTGGAATGTAAGAATGCTTTTTTATAAATAAAAAATAATAATAATAAAATAATGATTTCAACGTGAAAAGAACAATTGAAAATAGAAAAAAAATATCTCCACTTGGTCCAATTAAAATGGGATTAAATGTGTTATTGTGTATAATTGGTCATTTTCTTTAAATATATGTCAATTTTTCATTTATACACAGATCAAGTGTCACCAAAATAATCTAATTTGAGCAGAGCATTGACTAAGAGTATAAGACACTTGCCGAATGCCGAGTATATATCATTTTCCTTCGCCTTGTCTTACATAGAACTCATTGTCAACAAATAGGTTTTCCCGACTGTCCATGCTTTGTTTGTATATATGCTCCAAAATAATATTTTTTTTATTTTTGACAAAAAACACGTTTTTTTCCTATAAAATAAATATGTGTTTTTTCCCCTTATCTAATTCCATTAAAATCTTTCCATTTTTAGAATAATCGGATCGAATCTTCACTAATATTGTTGGCGCCATTTTTATAACCATATTACATTTCGTCTACTTAATGAGAAAATTTGAAGTAAATATCATATCAACTACAATTCTTAATACTAAGTGTAATTATTAAATCTTCAACGTGTATTGATACAAAGCACACTAGTTATGACACACATTATAGTATGTAACAAGACAATAAATAGATAGCACAAGATATACAATATGGTTACTCAGTTCGGTACTCAATCACCTACGTCTGGAGGGCCACGTCCAAAAGAAACATTTCACTAATTGGAGATAATTTACAACGAACATACACAATAAGATCCACTCTTACTACACCTATAACTTCCCGTACCTCCACCAATAGTAAAGTGCTAGATGTGTATACACAACTTAGACGTGAATACGTAAGCTTACCGCCTAATCCCAATTACAATAACAAAATTCAAACAATTTGGATCGGCGATCATCTGGCAGCATATGTCGTAGTCGGATGGATTTTCCACACCTTCTTGCGAAACATTGGGCAACAACATGAAATCAATAAATAAGAGTTAATCCTTGCATGTTGGATGTGTGTCCTTTAGTCTTGATCGTATGATCCCTTTATATATAGAATACTTGTCCTACCACTATAAGGAGTCGATTATGTTCCACCTCTTGTTTGTCTGGTTTAAAATCTAGTTTTAATAGACAATCAACTCCTAATCCAACTCGAAATAGGTTAGATTCATTATCCGCTGAATCCCATGTAAATCAATCTTTCTTTCTGGTAAGGATCCTATCTCGCATAGGACTTCTAGTCTCATTAGGATTATCTGAATTTGTTGTTTAATTCGTCACTCTAGAACACTGCGTGACACTCTTATCTTCAGGTACACAACATAATAAATTTCTAAATACATAATAACAAACACTTAAAATATATCTATACTTTTACACTAAGTAATGACATACCATACCCAATTATTTCTATACATTTTGAAATATCATAAAGAACTAGCGGTTAGATAAATCGAAGGGATTTTTTAAAGATAAGTTGTTTAACTTGAATTTTGTTTAACTAATACACGTAGAGTAGCTAATTAGTTCATAAAGAAAAAAGAAGTTGATTATTTTAATCTTGTTAAGTATTGTGAGTAGCAAAGCTTAAACGTGATAGCAATATGGTTGGAAGGCCTAGTTTTAAGAAACAGAGAAGTGGATGGCTCATCAGCTAAAGACAGTAGGAGCCATTGATAAAGGCGCTAACTTTGAATTCAAGATGAGATGGGCGTGGGGCCCTCCACGAGCTCCCTTCTGCTTACGTTTTCTCACGCTAGATTTACGCATTCAACCCCTTAGTAATCCTACTAGTTTTCTGAATTTCTGCTTCTTACAGAAGATAATTGACCTTGTATAGTTTGTTTCTATAGAAGTGTAGACTCTGTAGACTGAAAAAGAAAATAGAAAATGAAGAGGCAAATGCCAAATGCTCCAACAAATCTTCATTAAATTTTAATAAGACCATTTGGTTGAATCAAATATATTAGAAGCTAGAGAGAAAGAGAGAGAGAATTCCCATTTCTAGAGAGAGGAGCTCTGAGCTGGTTATTTCTCATATGAAAAATCTTGTGCCAAAGCAATGCTACCAAGTGTTGTACTATCCACATTCTTGATAGCAATCATCTCCATCACACCGTCAAATGCCGCCGCCGCGCCCCTTCGTTTCCGAGAAGCCCCCAAATTCTACAACTCCCAACGCTGCCCCAGCCTCTCCCCCGTCGCCGCCGACAGTGCCGCAAACATCTGCTATGACGCCAATGCGATCAACGTGGCCATGACCCTCGACGCCGCCTACCTCCGCGGCTCCATCGCCGCCATCCTCTCCGTCCTCCAGCATTCCTCCTGCCCGGAAAACATTGTCTTCCACTTCGTGGCCTCCTCCTCCGCCTCCACCACCCACCTCCGCGCCACCATCTCTGCCTCATTCCCCTACCTCCAGTTTCAGATTTACCCCTTCGACGACTCTGCCGCCGCCGGCCTCATCTCGACCTCCATCCGGGCAGCCCTGGACTGCCCGCTCAACTACGCTCGCAACTACCTGGCCGATCTCCTCCCCGCCTGCATCAACAAGATCGTTTACCTCGACTCTGACCTCGTCCTCGTCGACGACATCGCCAAGCTCGCCGCGACCCCGCTCCCCGCCGGCATCGTCCTAGCCGCGCCCGAGTACTGCAACGCCAACTTCACCTCCTACTTCACCCCCACCTTCTGGTCCAACCCCTCTCTCTCTCTAACCTTCGCGAACCGGCGTCCCTGCTACTTCAACACCGGAGTGATGGTCATCGATCTCCAGCGATGGAGAGACGGCGACTACACCACCAAGATCGTCGAGTGGATGGAGCTGCAGAAGAGAATGAGGATCTACGAGCTCGGCTCCCTGCCGCCCTTCCTCCTCGTCTTCGCCGGAAATATAGCGCCAGTCGATCATCGGTGGAACCAGCACGGCCTCGGAGGAGATAACTTCCGAGGCCTATGCCGTGATTTGCACCCTGGCCCCGTCAGCCTTTTGCACTGGAGCGGGAAGGGTAAGCCGTGGGCCCGGCTCGACGCCAACCGCCCTTGCCCCCTAGATGCCCTATGGGCGCCATATGATTTGCTACGAACGCCGTATATTCTTGAATCTTGAGGTATAAAGTCAATTTTTTACATTAATTTATTTATTTTTAGCCTGAGGCATTATATCCAAATGATATAATTACCAAGCAATTGGTATTGTTATTTATCAATTACTTTTTTTGTTTTTTAGGATATACGAAGAAGACGACGAGGACGCAAGAGAGATGAGAGATCTTCTGAGGTTTAGATCCTGCTCTGCTGTGTGTCAAGTGTGAAATATAGTATACGGCGATTAGGAGTTGAATATGATGTAAGGGAATACACATGGATGAGGTGAGTAAGAATTGTTTGTACATGATACTTACTATACAGTTATAGCTATAGACAATTTTTACAGTCTTACTCCACATCGATCACATAACGTCTTCTCATAATTTGAGTAAACGCAAGCAGAATATTAATATTCTCCTTCTCCTCATCTTCATGTTTTGTTTCAGTCTAGATTCTTTCCATCTATATACGTTCCAGTATACATGGGAAGACAGATCTTTAGCTACAGATTTCCTGTCCATCAAATCAAATGTAACATATAAAAATTTGTGTGCCGATGATGTACTAAAAACACTTGGGATCTTTTTCTATTCATTTCTTTTTCCAAATTCATTCTCCATTGTTTTATAAAACTACTAATTCATTAGTTTATAAAGTCTAAATTTTTAGTAATAAATGTTAATTAGGAACCATAATAGTGGAACAATACTAAAAAGGAATTCTATTTGTGCTTATCAGCAAATTTAGCTAGATTGGATTCATAAATAGGGCTCCAACAAAATATGTAGTATTGAATAGTACAAAGGGTAAAATAATGGCATTAGTTAAGCCACTTCTTTTCATTTGTGCTTCTACTTTAAAGTTGAAAGCATGAGGGTTGTTTAGTGTCTGATTATGTGCCGCAATTATTTTAAAAGTTTTGACCTAATTAATTGATTACCTTTTTTACCTGTCAATCATCACAAACCTCTTCTTTCATGCTTTCATATTTGGTCTTCAAATTTCCTTGTCGGTAGCATGGAGAGGAGGGAATAAAATTTACCATAAAAATATATTATTAGTTTGAATTTATTATCTTTTTAATGAAATGATTTCTCTTTCTTTCTTTTCCTTAAAAGCAATGAAATGGTATTTACAAGGTTTAGCAAATACAATTTTACTTAGTTATTTTGCGTAACTTGCGGGGTTATTTCACAAAAATCTCTTATGTGTTTGCAAAAGTAAACTAGTTATCAAAAGCGTATCTTATATAATCACTTGTGCATATTTCTGTTGTTGAAAAGAAAGTAAAAAAGATGACATTCAGTTTGAAATAACAAACTAACTTTTTATCTTTTAGAAAAAGGACAAAGAAGAATATTTGTTGTCTGTTATTCACTTTTTTATTCTGATAGGGTTGTAGTATTAGATTAAGACCAGTTAATTACAAACGAAGTAATACTTGTCAATTGTAATAGTACATATATATACTTAATATTCATTACATCGATCTCTGCTAAATGTGTGCTATGAGGACAAAAAATTGCAACATGAATATATTCGGATCCCATGCTCCTCTATTCCTTATGTCCCACTACATATTATATTCATTTCAGTATTTTTTATAAAAATAAAAATTTATTATAATAAATGAAAAAACAATATTAATTTATACATAAAAATGAAACCTTGAAAATTAATGCCCTAATTATGAAACAATCAATTCTATAATTAGTTATTAACTATAGCACTTCAAAAAAAAAGTACAGATTACCGATGGATTTTTCATTGGTAAATCCTAGATATCTGTTGGTAAGCCTGATTACTCTTAGATTATGGTTCGTTTAATTTGCTTGTTTATCTAGTTACAACACTCTGTTTTCAACAAATCAATATAAAGCAATACAATAAGAAACCAACAAAGCGAAACTAAAAATAGATAAACCAACAAAGTATTTGTTCGAACAAAATCAAACTTAACACTGTTATTAGTTGTAATTCCACTAGTCATTAAATTTCTAAAGTATGGATTGGATTAGATTTCTACAGCATAGTCAGGATTTATAGGGGAATGACTCGATTGAGTGGATTATTGGATCATGAGTTGTTGGACCATCTGTTGCATCATCCTCATATCATCTTCCAACTCAGTCTGCTATTTCTAGCGCAACCTAGACTGCTATTCAGCTGGGACTTGATGAACAATCATTCATGTACTCTTGTCGAGGGACTATTGCTCACGAGGCTCGTTCCCAAGAATAAATATTAGTTAATATTAAGTGAAAGACGATTGAGACACCAAAGCGTGAAATAGCTTGTTTCTATGATCTTTTGTTTTTATACTTTTTGGGAATTACTGCATCTCTGGTACAGGAATAGGTATTAGCTAATATCTCGAAGACAAACGCCATTTAAATAATAACATCATTCCAATATATATTTAGAAATTTCCTATCTAATTACTCGTATAAAAGTCCGAAATTGCCGCCTACGAGTCATCATAATCAATGAGGCGTTACATAATATGATATATACTTATTTATTTAAGAAGAAACTCAGTATAAAAGTCAAAACGAAAAAAATAGTAATTAAAGTCTAAAAAGGGGTGAGCCATTAATTAGCCATGCGTAAATTGTAACACAAAGTATTATCAAAGTCAAAATTTGGTTACTAGAGTGGCCCTAAAGGGGTTGCCATCATTAATGAGTGTTGGAGAGATTAATTGAATTGCATGTGCAATTTCGTTGTATGATAAAACGAAAGGGAAATTCTTGAAATTAGATAATTATTTTCCTTTGAAAAATGAAGTTTAAGTAGCAAAAGGAGTGTCGGTGTGTAGGGCTGAACCGCACATGACTCACAACCAGTAGAAAACGAGCCACGAGTTTCATGCTCACACGCAACCCCCGGCATCTATGGCACATGTTCTTTTCATACATTCCACATATTCCGGTCATGTAGCTTCTTCAGTCTTTCTCGACATTTATAACGTTGGGTCAAAGAGTTTTCATCTTATTGCCACACAAAACTTCTATATTTTCTAAAATATAAAATATATAATTTTATTTATAATCTCCCCATATTATAATATATAGGGCGTCGGCTGGTATATGTAAGCACCACTTACATCTAGTCTATATTTGTATTTTTTATCTTTTCAAAATTATAGAATTTCTGTAAATTATTATTGAGATTATAAAAATTAGTATAATTTACACAAAAAGCAAAGCCAGAGTTTTTTTTTCTTTTCTTGATTTTGAATTTTATTTAATTTGTAAATTTGATAATCTTGACAATAATTTCTGCGATATCAGAATAAAAAATGAATTTAAAAAAAATCAAATAGATTAAATATTAACGATGTTAACAGAAAATGCTCACAAATGATGAGAGACAATATCAATCGTACATATCCAATGTTTGTTATATCGTAATCAAATTCCTAATGTTACACATTTTTCTTGATTACAATGTTTCACATTTTTAAACAAATGTTATCTTTCGAAAAATTTATTGGCCAACACTTGCTAGTTTGGACTCGTTAGTCTGGACGTGGAACTCCCCTCCCCATTAAGAGAAAGAGTAAACTACAAAAAAAGTAACAATACTAATGGGGTCACACATTTCTCCTAAATATGAAAAATATTGACATTTACGGTAATTATACTTGAAAAATATTGACATTTGCGGTAATTATACTATGTGAGTAATATCGTTTGAGATATATTTGCTCTTTTTTGCATATCTTTTGGACAAAAAATACTCACAACCCATGCAAGTACACTTTAGTCTCTTTCAAACAACATCTCTCTCCTTATTTTACTTTTGACACCATCTCTTCTCTCTCCAATCTCTTATCTCCTCTTTCTTCTTCTCTCTCCTCATTCATCTTTCTTTTTCATCTTAAATGTTGATGCCGTTGCCACCTCTCTCTCTCTCAAACGATACTCAACCGAAATATTGTTCTTGAATATGTTTCATTGCTTCTATCAGTGTGCAACAAGAAGATGGTACACACTGAGTTCAATTAGTAACGATAACATGTTCTTTCCTATGCACCCTACAAGGTCGAAGGAATATTTTTTTCCTCCGATTCTGACTCATAGTGGCAGTGCACAAACTGTGAAGACGACTTCAATAGTTTTATAGAGTTTGACGCCAAATGCTCAAAATGTTGCAAATCATCAGCTAGGCAATCTTGATGGAAAAGACAAGTGACTAAGTCTTACTGTCAGTTACTTGATATGTCTTTGAATTGCATAACAAATATGTTGCATTTGTTTATACCATTGAACATTTTATATATGCCGAGAGAGAGAAGAGAGAGAGAGAGAGCTCTTTGGCGGCGTTAGAGGACGGGGACGTTGAGATTTTTAAGTTCTTGATCTCCGAGATTTGCCCATCAAGAAAAAAAATCCAAAAATTACTCTTGCCCATTAAGATTTTTTGTTGCATGTTTTCTCTATTTATTTAATGAAAGTGCTCCCAGCCTCATGGCTTAAGAGTACTCAAGCAACCCTTTTTCCTTTTTAGTTCTGGCGTGTGGTGGTAATGTTCATACGACTCCGGTCAATTTCAATTGAGAGTTGTAAGGCTATTAGCGTACATTCGTTGTTATTTTGACCATTATTTTAGATGAGACCCAATAATGTGAAAATTTAAAGCTTTGTTTAGAATTATATTATAATGAGAAGGCAAAATGGAATAATGCGCAATTTTTAATCAAGTCTCTCACAAGGGTATGCCTAAATAAACAATAACAGAATTCTCCAAATAAAGTTACTTCATAAATATTTTCTCCGAATTTTAAGTTTAATCAAAAGGCGACGGTATGTAATTTGACATGTACTTGTATTTGATTGTTCAAACAACATTGTCAATCTCGACTGTAAGAACATGTTACATGGTATATTTGTTAACCAAAAACAATTACGTCATATTAAAACCGCATTTGAATAACCAGATGACTAATTAATTGTTGATTATATAGAGTTGTAATTAAATCTTAACTCTTTCTTAATATAGAACTAAGACTTAATTCTAGCTGCTTATTTTATAGATTGAATGGCTATATATTCAGCCATGTGGCGCCAAGTGGCGACCGGTTATATTAATTATAAACGGGAAAGGGTAAATTTGTATTTATACTTTTAATCGTTTATGGTAATATGTGATTAAATAGGAAAATGGTTATTAATGATAAATCTTTCGGTTATGATAAATTCCAAATTATAAGGACGATATTTAGTCTTGATTTTTTCATGCAATTTTCACAATCCACTATTCATAACATTTGATATGTTTAATGGTGATTAATGATAAATTCGTCTACGATTAATGACAATTAAATTCTGTCGATAATCATACATTCTTTTTGTCATAATGACATCTTCTTATACTGATAATAATACATTCTTCTACGATTAATGATGTTTTTTTTCCTATTAATGAAAATGATATCTATAGGTTAAGTTAATCATGTAATTCTACACATATAATGATAACTTCATCGTATGTTAATGATACAATGGTACTAATTTTTTTAATGATATATAACACGGTACATAATGATATTTTTGTCCATTTATGATAACGTACATATTGGACAAGCATAATAATGATAGTTGTTTGATATAATTTAGGCAATAAATCGCGGGATTTTTTTTGTAGATACGTGGGATTGTGACAATCCCATGATTTTTGGATTCTTCCTTAAATCGTGAGATTTTTTGTACAATTATGCCCTTTAATGATATAATATCAAACGAATAATGATAACATTTTTCCTTAAATCATGAGCGTCCATTATCTAATCCTACGGATAAATATAGGTCTTAGTTATTCATATATGGGGTGTTGTCATTTTAACACACCCCTCTATATATATATATATATATATATATATATATATATAGTTGTGTTCATTTCCGAACACAACTCTATTGCATAACTAAGA
>JAYDZE010498330.1:0-15678 GCA_034509125.1 Monilaria moniliformis
TAGGGCAGGAATTGGGGAATTTGAGGGAGCTGGATTTGTCACACAACGAGATGATGGTTGATAAGGATCTTGTGTCGATGGTGGTGTCATGTGATGGGTTGGAGGAGGTGAGGTTGAGGGGTTGCGGTAGATTAAGCGATGCGGCCGTGGCTGCGATGGTGAGAAGTTGTGGGAATCTGGAGAGAGTTGATGTGAGTTGCTGCGGTGGGATTGGAGGGGAAGGGGTGGAGTCGCTGGTGGTGAAGGCGGTGGCTTTGAGGAGAGTGGCGGTGGAGGAGACTAAACTTACTCCGCTTGCTAAGATGGTGGCGGCCAAGAAATGTATAGAGATTGTTTCTACATTGATATAGGCTGGCATTTGAGAGTGGTTGAATATATCTGTATATGTAGGATTTCAATGTGGAGAATTTGTTTGGATTTACAATTGTTAGTGAATTTGAATTTTCTTGGATTATGATTTAGAGAGAAATGATATTTAGCAAAATCTTTATCATGTTTGGTTTGAATCTATCAAGGAGTTCATCGCTATATTGTGATGGATTTGAAGAGATGAGTGTTTTGACAGAGGGTCAATATTTCCGACGATAACGAAAATCGTCGGAATAACAAGTATTATTACTAGTAATAGCATAACGTATATATTCTCTCCGTCTCGTATATATTGATATGTTTTTTTAGATCGTTTAATATATTTTAATTTATTTATTTGAAATACATTTATTATTCACGTAACTTTTGATATATTTTATTACTTACGTACACTAAATAGACCGTGTAACTATTAAGTATTAACAATTTACTTAAGTTCCTGTAGGGAGGCAAATTCAAACATCTTAAATTAAAATATATATATATATATATATAATATTTTCATTTGGAAAATCAAAATATAAAGAATATTAAAAATGGATCGTTAGAACATAGAAGCTGAAATCTTGTGTTTCTTTCTCATCCAAATAAAGAAAGGCAAACCTCCCTTGCATAAATGTTATTTATCAACTATAAAGGGTCATATTTGTAGGAATGTGGTACACTCTTGTTGTAAATGACAATCTCAAAATAAAAATATAGAAGATAGAGGATTATAAGAAATGAAAAAAATGGAAAATTATATAATTGAAACAAATTCTAAAAACAGGAACCGAGTTGAGGAGTCTTCTATCCGCAAAACGAGATATACTCTGGTAGTGTTCATGGTATTGATGTGTCGTCCTTAAAGATAAAACGACTTCGTCCTTCAAAGTGGCAACATCGCAAACTAGGAAAGCTCCAACGAACTGAAAGGAGACGAGGGTAGATCTTCGACTATAATGTTATGTACAAACTTTATGCAGAGATTTGGAATTGATTTTTCAAGTGTATTGATGTAAATGAGATGTTATTCTATTTACAGGCACAACCACGGCGTGTGGGAAACATGTGTCCCACTAAATGTAGATTGTTATTAGGAAGACGAAGTGTAACTACCCAAATAATGCCTAATGGGAGATAGGCGTTGCAGCGCCCGGGCAGCACCCAACGGGTGCCCACAATCCCTGAGTGACGGGGGCCGTTACGGGAACCAACAGTTCCCATGTGTATCAGTGAGCCCCACCGAATTGGGTCATCCTCAATTGGGCCCCAGCAAATTGGCAATCTAAAAATGATATATGCCAAACCCAATTAGGATCTGGCCAAAGACCAATCGCTAGGATCCACGAGTCCGGGCTATGGCAGGCGGCGACCATGTGGGTACGTGTGGACTTTACTGCCCATCACTCGTATGATTATACGAAAAAATCAATTAAAACATAGCTTTAATTACTCCAAAATACACAATTTTCAAACAATATTTTGAAATTTAACTTACCAAAGAGATGAACATGACTGTTAATGAAGGGATTGGGGATTTCACTAATAGAAGCGCACTGAAAGTCCAGTAGTGATTGCGCAAGGAACACAAGTGGTCTAGTGCTAGAATATTCGAATCTATGTGACCCCAATTTATTTGGCCGGTAATTATCTAATTCAGTAGTTAAGTAATAATAATTTTTCACGCATATTAAAAAAATATATTTAATATTTTTTGAAAAATATAATTCATATACAATTGTTGTTTTTTGCCTTTATTTATTTCTACACAAACATTACATAAAATTATTTTAGTAAAATATATTTTAAGATAATTCAAATAAAAAGTAACTATTTTGGTGGAACATCCCCTTTTATACTAATGAGTTTTTAATTTTTATACAATCATGTCGTAATATCTGTCATAATAGCGTACGTTTATTTTTGTGGTGATTCAAACATCCAACATATTAATTGAAAGAGAAACATCTTAGTAATTAAGTTGCACTTCACTCTGATGTCTCCTCTTCGAACACATATAATTAAAATTAGGGATGTTAATTTAGCCCGAAACCCATAGATTGATCCGATTAACCAGACAATCGGACATGGTTAGAGTTGAAAATTATAACCAGAAAAAAATCCCAACCCAAATGACCCTAAATTGAATAGGCTGCAACTCGATAGGGTTGGCCCGAACCCCATAGAGTCGACCCGAAAATTAGTGTGTTCTCATTATTTAGTTTTCAAACTTCATTACTTTAATTTTCAAACTTTTGAAAATTATTATAATAATATTTTTCTTCATATATATGTAAAAATGCATTTTGATTCAATATTTAAAAGTTATATTTGTCATTTCACTTTTTATAATTTATTATAATATTTAATATGAAATGTTTAGATTTAAAATTTTAAAAAGGATAATCATTTATAAAAAATATATGTTCTTCATTTTTTATAAATTACATATTAGTTTTGAGTTGAAGCGACATTAATTTATGCATGTATTTTTTGTTATAAATATATAATTATCAATATTAATATATTAATTCAAAAAATTCATATAAAATTTTTGAGCCCGATTAGCCCATTTCGAAACCCGATAATTTAGGATTAGAATTGAGAATTTCTAATCCGAAAAAATCACAACCCGAATAACCTGCAACTGAATAGTCCGACAACCAGATATGATTGACCCGAACCTGATCGGGTTGACCCGACTAACATCTGTAATTAAAACCTACACAATCTCATCAAGGGGAGTGCTATGTTCTAAACTTTCTAAAAACCTCGTATTAGGAGTTCTTTTATATTAAATAAAACCCTTAATCATTGGTTAAGGGATGAAGAATCATTTAAGGGATGAAGAATCATTCCGACAGCGACTAATCTATGATACTTTTTTATGTCTTGGACGACTCCAAGTTTCCAACTGCAAGTCCACTACTTTTATATATATTTAGATATAGTCGATTTAATAATTATTGTATCAGAAGAAGTAGAATAATTAATGCATGAGTCTATCTTCTATCTGTAGAATCACAAACTGTTAAACAAAGTACAACGAACCTTTAAACTCTGCACTTTATATTATATAATTTGATAAATGCAGACACAAAACTAATAAATAGGCTATCATAAATGATACTGGGATACTGTTATCCACGTGGCAGCCTCTCAAGCCAACAATTCTTGCAGACTTCTCTCTCAATGGGCTGAGAATCTTTTAGATCCAAAGTGACTGCGTTCGTGATTCTTGTTTTCTGCTTCATTTCTCTCCTTAGCTGTCTCTGTGTGTGTGTGATAAATATATGCTTTTTCTTTCTAGTTTGGGCCGTCTGTGTTTTTGGTGAGAGAGAGAGAGAGAGAGATAAAAATGGTGTGATTCAACTGCCATGAGTTGTGGAGAGAGAAAGGTATGGGGGAGTCTCAATTCTGTTTGCCCTTAATGGGTTGTAGCTGTTTGACATATACTGATAGGAATTCTTGCTTTTTTGGCCCTATCCTAATATCCTTTGCCTGCCTTGTTAGCAAGAATATTGAAGCTCATGTTTGGAAAATTGATATGACAGACAAGATTTTTTTGATGAGATGCATGTCTGTAATTAAGAAGCCAGTATTCAACAAATTTGGATGTTTTTGTTTGTGATAATATTTTAGGTTTTCACTTGAAGCATATAGATTATAGTTATTCAAGATTCTACTATTTAATTTCTGCTACATAATTATTAGATCTTGCTGTTTGAATTGTTTTAGTGTCTATCATTGATTTTTGTGATGTTGAATGTTCACTCAGGCTTCTAGTGCTCAATCTTGGTTATAAGTTGTGTGCGTCTGTGTGTCTTAGTTAATCAAAACATAATAATAATTAGATGAAGAAATTACTATTCAGCGAACAAAATTAGGGATGTTTTTGGATGGGATCTTCATTGCTATGAGGGGCAACCGATTAGAACTCATGATATGTTTTTTCCCTTTTGCAAAAATTTTTGTGGTATATATTTCTTTTAAAGCTATGCTAGTTCAAGCAATAATAATAATTTACTAAATGTTTTTTGGTGTGATTATTGGTGATGAAATGTCCTAAAATTGCTTGAGGAAAAGGGGTAATGCTCTCATTTTAATGTAGTATAAAAGATTTAGTAGAATTTTAGTTCCAAGTATTATAAGGCATACCGTTAATCTGAAGTCGATGGTTTTCTTCACGAGCATTCTGTGGTAGTAATTTCTTTCTGCATCTTTACAAGATCGTTCAGTTTATTTTTGAAGCTTCTCTATAAGCATGATTATAAATGACATTGCAGGATTTTGTGTTGAGACGAAGCTGAGAATGAATAAAAGTGATGAAGATATTGATTTAAGGCTTTCTTTGGGTTCTAGAAATTACAGTGTAGAGACGAGGTTGGATAGCAGCTCGTGCGCAGGTGCAGGTGTAAATGCAAACTCACGAGTGGGCATGCCATTTACAGAATCTGATCCCCTATCCGAATTAGTTTGGTCGCCAAATAATGGTTTGTCTCTGAAATGTGCTAATCCAGGCTTAGCCAATAACAGACCTTTTCTGGCTTGGAGAGAGAGCGCAGACGAGATTTTAACATCAGAGGATATTAGGTTGGTCAGTGCTGGGGAGAAGTTGACAATGCTCGATGAGGCTGGGAGTTCTGGCAACAAGGCGACTGTATTTAGTTCTACCTACGGTACTAACTAAGTCGTCTCTTGTATCATTAGCTACATCTTTTCCATTTAGAGTTTCTCTTTTGATTGCTGATTAAGAGCAAAAAAATGTGATTAACTATTGTTTAGGTGGGAGCAAGGGTTTAATTGATAAAGCTAACACGACTGATCCTATTCAACAACACAAAGGCAATGTCCATATTGCTGAAAGCAGCAAAATAAATGCAGGTAAATTTTGCTAACATTTCACTTTGTTCGTTCGATTGACCAAGACCATATGGTTTTATCTCTCTCTCGTACCTATTCAGTGTGCTTTTGAGACGTAGATGACTGTTTAGATGTATAGAAATTCATTCAAGTTGTATCATACTAGATGATATGCTTAGACGCGCCCACCACCTTTTCTTGTTATTTCATCTTATGAGGCTCTTGGTTGATTTCAGAGCTTCATACTCTAGCGGATTCAGAAAGCGATAGGAAATCAGACACGGCAATAAACTGGAAGTTCCCTAGTAATCTTGTTAGAGGAGGACGCTTCAATCATAAAGGTAAACTTGAAATGGATGCTTCTAGAAGTGGTGTTATGGGCTCAGCTGTCCCTATCCGTTCTGAACCTCCAACAGCCAAAGTATCCGAAGCTCTAGTTTGCTCTCTTCCGAACTTGCAAGCACATGATCAGATAGATGATGAAGTCACATCAGCCGTGCACAAGACTAAAACTGATGCAGCTCCTTCGATCCCTGCGCTCACTTTGATGAACGTGGAGTCATCTGCCGAAAATGACTTGGGTGGCCATCTGGTTGCAAAAGAGGCTCGGAGTTTAGGAGAGACGGAGCTGCCAACAGAGGATCCTCTTGCTGTTGACATAGCTCCTACGAGTAGCAGGATCTTCTTGTACCGAGAAAAGGGGAAAGAGAAAGAGAAAATCTTATCTGATGGAGATATTTATGGAAGGTCGTCAAATAATAAGGATGACAGCCACGAGACTGTGGAGAGTTGTAATAGTGCCGGATTGTTCCCAAAAGGTGTGAAGAGACGGCATTATGATCAAGGGCAGGAAATAGAAAGCAAAAGGGTGAAAAAGTGTGTGGAAGAAAGTCCTGGTTCAACATCCTTCATTAAAGCTGATAGATCCTTTATGAAGTGGATATCAAACATGGTTAAGGGTCTCACAGATTCTAATAAACAAGAGCCTTCTTCTCTCCTCGCTCTCACCCTTGCTCGTTCTAATAATGTTTGCAGTTACAATCATCAGGAGAGTTTCGTATGCAACAAAACAACCGAGTTTGAAAAACCACGGACGGGATTCCAAAATGTGTTTCAGTCCTTGTACTGCCAAACCAACAAGACACCGATCTCTGGAGTAGACAAGGATTACCAGCTCGCAGCAGAATCTGACGAGCTTATGGTTACTGATACAAACTTAGTCGACAAAACTCGACAGTCCTGTAACAGAAACAATGATAGCTCTTGCAAGCAGATTATTCTTTCTGATAAAGAATCCAACCCACAGGTATCTAAGAGGCCAGTTAAACCATGTATATTTTCAGCAGATTTTCTTACTAGAAATTCTTCTGAAAAGAGCTTGGCAGAATGTAGTAGGAAAATAGTCGAGGGAAAGCCTTCTGGTTCGTTGTGTAAAGAGAAGGAGAAGATGGATCTCGACACCCCTTTGCCAATGAGTTGTGTTCCTGAAAAAAGTAGACCTCTTCCTAGTTTGTGGATTACGCGCCTTTATACCAGAATTGCTCCGTTTGAAAACTGCAACCGTATAACTGATGAAGCCCTTGACTGCAACTATGAACGCCTAGAAGCTAATCACGAGAGTTGGGAAAATGATGTTTCCTCCAGTGGTAAGAAAACTTCCGAGGCTAGGGATTATTGTGCTCGAGATCAGGCTCATGCTACATCAGAATCTGTTGATCCCAAGTTCGGTCATAAACAGAGCCCTATACAACCTTTTGAGGAATCGACAAGTTCCGAGGCAATGGCATCGGTGTTTGCTAAGCGATTGGATGCCCTCAGACACATTATACACCCTTCAGGAACGAGAAACCCTCCAACATCCCCACTAACATGTTTCTTTTGTGGTAACAGCGGCCATGATTTACGTAGATGCCCAGAGTTAACCGAATCTGAGCTTGAGGATCTTCTTGTCAACATCAGCTCATTTAACAGGGTGGATGAATCTCCTAGTTTGTGCATTAGATGCTTTCAGCTTGATCATTGGGCAATTTCATGCCCCTCGGCATACTCACAAGATAATAGACGATTGAAACAGAATGCTGGCACTGTCCAGCAACAAATTACTTGTCATCCGCAGCCTTTTGCTGGTGAGGTAGGCTGCAGCAGGAAACCAGCCATGGGTTCTTTTCCTAGTTTTCTGACTTCGAACATGAAAGAATGGTCGAGCAAAAGACTTTCTACTTCAAATGAGCTCCAAAAGAGTACTCTATGGAATCCAGGCAACCATCTAAATGACAAACAAATATTTCCACAATGTAAACTTTCCGACACTCAACAGGAGGAGATGTTTCATATAATAAGGAGATTGCGCTTATCTCGTGCTGATATTCTCAGGTATTATAAACACCATCTGATAAAGCAATTGTTTCAACAACTTTATGTAAATAGGAGTCCTGAAATTTTTTGTATTGTTGAATTGGCTGCATGTTTCATTTCATTGGACTGTGATCAGTAACTAATCTCTAATACTTACATTGTCTCAGATGGATGGATTCGGATGTCTCCTTGTCACATTTAAACGGTTTTTTCTTGCGTTTGCGCCTCAGAAAGTTGGAAGGCGAACTAGAAGGAACTGGCTATTATGTTGCTTGTATTTCAGGTATGTAGTCTCTGTTAGATATGTCACCATAATACACAGTAATGTCCAAATATTTTTTATAGCTGCTTGTAATTGTAATCATTTTCCTCATATGTCTTGTTTGTGTTTCTCCCAATAGGAGACTCAATAGAGAATATTGGTTGCAAGTCCAAGAAGTCTGTGTCGGTAGATGTTGGAGGGTCGAAATCATCTGTTGGGAGTCAGTATATCTCCAATCATGATTTTCTGGAGGTTAGTTCATTACTAAGAATCCGGCAACAAAATGATTAGTCACCTCGTCCGATTCTTTAGGGACTAGTGTTGTTCCGTGCATATCACTTCTCGAAGATATATAAATTCTTCAAAATTGCAACAAAATTTGTCTATTTTTTGTTATTGAATCCATAACTTTTACGTGCATCACAGGTATTGCTAGTTAAATTAACTTCACCTGTCCTGTTTTACAGGAAGAGATTAAAGGTTGGTGGAGCAGAATAGTGAAAACTGGTGGCAAGATCCCTTCTTTAGATGAATTGAAGTCAAAATTTGGAACTAGAGAATGTCTAGGTCTTTAACTACAAGCAAACACTCACACATACTACACTAGTTGCTTAAGAAATTTTTGACACTGGGAAGTCCAAGTAAATAGCAACAGTATACTTAGATTTGCTTTAAGTGAAGCACTTGTGTTGTAAGAAAATGAAAATTTTGATCTGTCTATACTGCTGGGAACCATTACTTTGTTTGCTTGCAATAGTGCTTGTAAGCCTCATTGAGGAATTTTAGCTTTATTTGTAACTTGGCAGAGGACAGAATGCAGAATCATATTTCTGTGGTAGCCCCCATTTGAGATTCCACATTCACGGTGTTTCCATCGGAGCTGGCCGCGCCTGTAAGGAAGATCCGGCGCGACCTTTTGGTGGCGTCTATTCCGCCGTGTGAGTTTTTTAGGCCGTGTTCATCAATCTCTACTTCACAATCATTTTATAAAGACAGCTACCGTTTATATATTATCCTTTGGGTGTATTTCTATTTTTATTTCTTACACTTTTATGATCAGAAATCACCTATGTAGAAAAGATTTCCAGATAAATTGTGTGTTCTATTGATCAGAATGGAGAAAAGTGGAGAAAACTACCAAAAGAAAGAAGAAAAGGATAGAGAAGAAGAATAAAATCAAACAAGAAAATATAAAGAAACAAATCGTGTAGTTAAAAAAAGATGGAACATTAATATTTATTGAATTAATTTATTCTTTGCAATAATATGACCGAAAATAAACCAAGCCTCAAATTGTATATATTGGCTTTGATGTGCAATTTTATATATATATATATATATGCGTGTGTGTGTAAATTGGTGATTAATTTTGCAATTATCCCTTAAGATAATGTTTGTTCTTAATAACAATATTAAGAATTCTCTAATTTTCAGTAATATTTACATACAAACCAATCCAAAAAATGCTGATATACAATCTTGTACTCAACTCTTGAAGCACCAAAGACCGAATCCATACAAATGAAGTTCCTCTCTCATCTTATTCTTCCAACTAGCATGCTTGATTGAAGTAGAGCATAAGATGTGAGGATCATCACCAAAGCTACGATATCGACTGTGAAAGACGTACACAAAAGCAATCACCAGATTTAGTCGAGTTGCTTTGTCCAATCAAAGGGTTGCCACTCTTTTGCAAAACTGGCAACTGCTTGCATTTGTGTCTCAACAGACTCGTTCCTCCGACGCCGATGCATGTCCTCAGCTGGGAGTTGCAGCATGCCCCGGACTACGTTCAGGCCAAAGCTGCTTCGAAATTCTTTTTCGTCGTCTATTACGTGAACGAATCCCCTCTTCAGTCCAAATTCAACATGAAAATATGGGAAGTTTTTGGGGATTGAACTGCGCAGACCCTTCTCGCTTGTGTCAATGAGCTTCTTAGCATTGTGCTGACTCCATTCATCTTCAGCTTCATCGATTGCCTGCAGCATATATAGATTTTGAGAATAAGTATTCCTGTAAATTTCAATTATTTGCAAAGCATCACAACTATCAATGCAATTGTGACTAGAATTCAGTTCCACTGTGTGGTTTGTGAAATGTAATTTAATGTGTGAACGGTGGAGAATTTGAAAACCAAACGGGCTGCTACTTTTGTTTGGAAGATAGCTACTCTATCACGGAATAGGTCAAGCTATCTATTGAAAAGATGAGAGGAAAAGAAAGGAAGTATGTAGACTTTATGGAACAAAAACAAATCTCTGATACACAATTTACACCTAAGTTTATTGGAAAGAATATCACATATAAGACAATCAATATGACATGAACTAACCTTCTTGAAGTAAAGAGGTGCCTGCTTAGCAATATCCCGGGGCATAGGTACACACTCAACCAAACAATGCCGTCTTTGCTGTGCCAACCCCATTACAGTCTCGAAGAAAACTACATCTCTCTCCTGCTTTGCAAACATCATTATCAAGCATTTTTTGAAATTCCGTATTTCATCCCATACATTATCATCAACAGTTCTCGTGGAAGACTCATGCTGTAGAGGTGGAAAGAACATGGATTAGTCAACAATCAAAAACAGACGTGCATTTCTATACCAGCAACACAAAACTTATAGAATCAGTAGTCAAAATATAATATTAACAACATTAGGATGGGGGGCTAAACTGCAGGTGGGAAGCTTTTGCTCTTGGAAGTGATGAGCAATGAACGAAAAATTAACAAAATGTGGTAAACATGTTTCTAATTGAGGATTGACAACTCGTAGCACATCAAGGAACTGACAGGATGTGATTGGTAAGGGATCCAGATTTTTTTTTTCCCAATACCTACAACAAGATCTTGCATATTTAATTTAATTATCAATCCTTACTCAAAGATATTCTACCATAAACATTTCTTAATAAATATCTATGATCTATAGTCAAATTCTCTCCCAAAATTCTGAAGTTAGATCCGACCAAATTCTCCCAATCCTCCAACTTTCTCAGACAAACAACCTCTGATGTAATTGACTCTCCATTGCTCAGAAAAGTACTCCGAGAGAAGTAGAGCCAGGCAAACAGGCAAGGGAAAAAGAAGCTCTGCTTTTTCTTTTTTTAAACTTAATTTAAACTCTAACAGAATAACTAGCAAAATATTTAATGACTGACAGTTGATGCATATGAGCAAATTATTCTCATAAGTCAAAACCAGAAAAGCTGTGAAACAAAAATGCATACATAAAAAGATTGAAACATTTCCAAGTCACCTGCAAAGTCAAAATGCAACAATGACCTGGCACGACAGGTTGCTGATGTGGTAGCGACAAACAGGTAAAGTTTGCAATGGAAATCACTAGATGCTTGGGCCTTGCTGGATTTTCAAAACAAAATTGGCAGCGCTCCTGCTGAGTTAAAATGCGATTTGCCGAATTAGTTATCTCAGATGACTTGCGACTGCTATCCCCTCCTTTCTTTCGAGTCTTTTTCCGAGGACCATAATCATAGTCATATTCTTCATCGGCTTGATTAGATATGCTGTACCGTTGATTCTGTGTGATTCTCTGAGCTAGATGCAAATCACCATCATCCTCTTTCCTCTTTTGCCTTGCAGATACATCATGCATAATAAACCTAACCAAATATATAACCCAATAAGCATGTAAGAGGCAGATAAAAAGGACCAAAACCAAACATCAACACATCAGGATTCCACAATGAGGCATAAAATGCAAATGAACCTGCTTGTGGTTCCATCAATTTGCGGTCGACTTGATTCATTACCAGCATCCTGTTTTCCTTTGGTATTCTCAGCTTCCTTCTACAAAAGCATATTAAAATAACAGTGCATCAAGAGATAATATCATATGCAATTTTTATGAGGACAAAGTAGTAGGATCAATTAATAGAGATGCATGATGACCCAAAGAAAAAGAAAGAAAAAAATTACTACCAGCAGTTTTTCCGCTTCATCGTGCCTTCCTTTCATGCGAAGTTGCAAGGCTTTGGCAGCCAACTGATTTGCACTCATGGGAGGCCCCAATGTTCCAACATCTTCTTTATTTTCTCTAAATGCAAAATCAACTGAAACAGAGTCTTCTTTAGCTTCAAAATTTGAAGAATTGCTCTGATCTACATGTTTCTCCTCCTTGCTCGTAAATGAAGCCATGAAATTTCCATCATTAGAAAACTTATTCAAATTAGACATAGCAGCAGAAACAAGAGCACTATCTTCAGCTGACATTTTGTTCCTCCCACGCCTTCCCCAAGATAAAGAATCATGGACTTTGGGCATTTTCATTTTAGAATGCCGAGGTGTTACGTCCTTTCTATCAATCTGACAAATATAGACCAAAAAAAATGAGGTCAGTGTCTAGAGATCATTTTTTTTTATCTATAAGACATAACTATTCCTTGTGTAACTTGAGAAGGAACAAAAATCTAATGAGTTCAATCTTATAATGATAACAGTAAACCACCTGTATTTTGTTTGTGTATAAGTCTGTGATTCAAATTAAATACCCTCAGGTAGGTTAATGGGAGAGGGAGCCAGGGAGGGGAAAAAAACTAATGTATACTTATTAGAGTTTGGGCTTAGAATCTTTGTTGAAAAAGATGCAATTCTGTTTCACAGAAAGTATATTGCTTTAATGATGTAACGATAAATGGAGAGCTAATACCTTTTCAGTGCTGTTTTTTTCTTCATCTAGATTCTTTTTTTCTTCTTTCATCAACCCTTTTCTCCTGTGATTTATTGCTTGAAGATGGGCATGAGTTGAGGCAACATCACGAGAAGCCATAGAAGCTGCAAACTGACCCATAGAACCCCAACGTTCTTCAACAACCTGTTAAAGACTACTGAATTAAAGATTACAATTTACAATAAAATGATTGAATAGACAGCCTACTGTCCAAATGTTCATACCTGCTGAAGATTCCGTCCCTCACGGGCTGCTTGCTCTTTTGCTCTTTTCAAAGCTTTAAGCCTCCAGCTAGCACCTCCATCACCAACAACTGTAGTAGATAACCCAGCCTTGATACCATCAGACTCTTCAGGATAACCAATCCCATTATCTTTCAGGTGTGGATTCAGTTCTCTAGGATTATCCTTCCTTATCTTCAGAGTATAAAACAGTTCAATTAAAAAATCAAGAAATTCGTGAACTGAAGTTAGAAGGTATCAATTACCATCAATTGCTCCAACTAAGTATTCATTTGTAGAATATGAAGATAAAACTTCAATATGGTAGACGAAATAGGATTCTCAAATAAGTTTAGGCATTTGCATTAAGCTCAATTGACTATAAAATTTAAAAGGCACATTCTTTAATAAAAACACAAATTAATGTATATCAGCAGAAAATCAAGAGTGAAATTTCCAAATGATAAAAGCTCTATTGCTATTTCGCGTGGCTTTTCAAGAATTCTACAAAGGATGTTGTTATGTCTTTATGGGAAATGTAATGGATTTAGAACCAAAGCATACTAATTAAGTGCTGCAACAGGGAAAAAATGACTCAAAAGTATTAACTTTGAAGTAACATATGGAACTTTCTTAATGATGGTCATATTGAGCATAACACTATATCCACATGGACCACAATCTACTACATTAGATTTTAATATGTAATCAAGTAAAAAAAATGATCTTAATGTGTAAAGGGGATGGGTTAATTAACATTGTAAAGCAAGAATGACAAAAAATTACGAGGTGTAATCACACCTAGCACAAAAACCTGGAAGGTCCCAGACATTACCATTAGAGATATTTCTTTAATTTGTTAATTGTAATATTAACTGAGCATACCGTTCTTTTATGGTTGCATTTTAGTTCTTGAAGCAAGAATTAACAAAAGTTAGGAAGTATACCTCTTCAACTGAAGCTTCTTCTGGCTCAATAAGAGAGGACTTATTAGAGATCTCATCAGAATTATTCTTCGGCCGAAGCATCCATCCCAATCCGATTTCTTCTCGTAAAATGTCAGAACTTTGTGATTGAGATCCTTTACTACCAGCTGATTTCGATTTATTCATTTCCCCTCTGTGATGACCCCTTTCTTCACCAGACCTTTCACTTTCAGAACCACCACTTGATTTATATTCTGGCGAAAAGTCTCCTCTCCTACTCTTAGCCTTCTTCTTTGACCTACTTCTACGTTCATTATCGGAGCTGTGATCATGCTTCTTCTTTTCTCCTTTTCGACTCTTATGTCTCTTTTGATCATGTTCTTCACTTTGGCTATCACTTTCATCAGAAAATGAAGACAAATCCTCATTTGAATCATACCACTTCTTTTTCTTTCTAGATCCACTCTTTATTCTTTCAAGGCCTTCATCATCAGAGCTACTATAACAGGAATGTTTACTTTTCTTTCCAAGCTTTTCCTTGGGACGTCCTTTTTTCTTGTCTCTTTTCTTGAGCTGTAGGACTTTTCATCTTTTTCCTTAAATACAAACCAAGCAACAAGTTAAGCATACAAAATAAAAGAGTTTCTCATACATGGTGATGACTGTATAAGGAAAGAAGCAATTAATGCTTAACTCACACACAGATAGTACACCATACAAGAGGCAAGCACTTGAATCGCATATCACAGCACAAAAATGCACAAGCAACAAGGATAGTTAAGGCATTCCAGGGGGGCCCTATGAGAATTTAGAAAGCTGGCTCTTTGATAGAATAAAAGACCCTGAATGGAACGATTTTGAGTATCGATTTATTAGTAAAAAGCTTTCTCCTACTTTTGAATTATCCAAGCAAGAACTTTATGTAATAGTCGAAGCACCAAAAGGAGGATTGGGAAATTTTCTGATCGGAGATAGAGTGTTTTTCCTTGGAGATGGAAAATCTGACTGCCGGGGTTTATCAACTCGCAAATTCTTCCGTAGTTAATAAAAAGAATGAAATTGGCTGATATTATGAAGATACTAGGTAGTATAGATATCATTATGGGACTTAATTTATTTGTGGATATGGTGCTATAAACTCATTGAATGCACACAAGCAATAAAATAGCACTTCGATGGCACTTACTTCATCAATATGATCCCGTGGTATGAACTTCAATCCAGAAAACATAGTTTCTTCCGAAATCTCAAATTCAGAAAGCTACAGACCAATAAAGCAAGTTAATTGCTAACCCTTAACAAGATAAATTAGTATATGGAATCTTATATGAAACAAGATTAAACAATAATATCAGCTGAGATAAGAAATTCGCAGCTTCTATAAGTAAAGAAAAAAGTCATTGGGTTTTTTCCTTTGGAAAAAAGAGAGACAATATAAATAAGCTACTATAAATTGCTGAACCAATAAGGGGCTTGTTAAGTGTAGCCTAGTTAGTGGAGATGATGAGCTAGTGACTAATGAACTGAGCTCAATCCAATAAGTTTTCATATTAAGCACAATTCTGTAACCTAAATTAAGTTTCTTCAAGAAAACCTTATAAAAAATCACATACTCTAATAGGTAAGGTTCAAGTAATTGAGCAACAAGTTACATTTCAATCATAATCTTTGAAATCAAACATTCTTGCTAGCTTCCAGCCACTAGTCCTGCAGCTAGATTTAAACTTCGTCGAAACAAGATCTTAATTACAGAGATAGTATACCAAAATGCAGCCAATCAAATATTCTCCACAGCATATAAGCCTCAAATTATCATCTTCATCACACTGCATTCCAACCCCTAGTTGCCGAAACTAAAACATGTTTTTCCAAGTATTCAAAAATCAAATAAAGAAACAGAAGCATAAACCGCAAACTAGCAAACTAGCAAACTAAGAAATAAGCTCATAAAGTATCGCTCCTTGAATGAGGTAGCAGGACGGGAGGGGGTGTTAAGCTACACGAGGGCAA
>JAYDZE010498441.1:0-15675 GCA_034509125.1 Monilaria moniliformis
CAGATATTGTTTGGTGCATGTAAGAAAAAACGTGTTGCAAACTTTTAAGGGCATACAGGTGAAAAATCTGGTCTGGGTAATGGGCATTGCAACACAGAAGTGCAAGTTTACAAAATGAAGACGCGCACTTGCAGATATTAGCCAAGGGGCCGTGAGATACCTTCAAGAGTTAGATAAAGCAAAGTGGTCATTGGCATACGACAAATGTCGTAGATGGGGAGAAGCGACCACGAACATGGTGGAATGTTACAACAATGTGTTGAAGGGAGCAAGGGAACTACCAATCAGAACTTGCATTGATATGTCGTTGTGGAGGACAATAGAATGGTTTATCAGCAGAACCACAAAAGCACAACATTGACAAGGTGACTTGACCTCCTGGGCACATAAGAAAGTCAATGAGAATGACGCAAGAGGACAAAGACATCGTGTTAGGCGATGTGACATACAACGAGGTATTTACGAGGTCCGAACTGGCCAAAGAGCTGCTAGAAAGGGTGGAAATACTCATACGGTGGAGTACATGAAAGGAAAATGCAGCTGTGGAAAGTGGCAGATGTGGAGATTACCTTGTTCACACGTGGAGGCTGTAGTGCGAGATCGTGGTGATGATATATTTGATCTCGTTAATCGTGTGTATCATAAAGATGTCTGGATGGAACAATATTCTGGGTTCTTCAATCCACTTAGACACCCAGATTACTGGGATGGGTGTCAATGGACCTTAGAATGTGCCCCCTAGCGACTAGTGCCTCGATCTCGTGGTCGTTACCGAAGAGCCAAAATACCAAATAAGATGGATGTGTGTGAGCCTGATCAGCCAAGAGCATCACGACGCTGCACAAATTGTGGGCAAAGTGGACATGACAGGAGAAATTGTACCACGGGACGTTCTTGATCAATGTTGTATTTGATTCTGCTTGTTATTGTCTACTGCTTGTAATGGAATGATTCAAATGAAAGTGCAGAATTTTGGAAAAAACTGGTTTGCAGCGAGTTCCACCCGGCCGGGTTAGAGATGGAACACTATCCACCCGGCCGGGTGGAACTCTTTCCAGCACCCAGTGAGTTCCACCCGGCCGGGTGGACATGTGACGCACATATGACCCGGTTGGGTGGAACTCCCTGGGTGTCCCAACCGCCCATCCCTGGGTCGAGGGAGGCACGAACTCAGGTTGGGGTGGGGGCTGAGGCTGTGTCTGCTGTGATTGTTGCGACTGTCAATCCCGTGACATCCCGTGACCACCTATTCTCACACCTTTCCTTCCAGTACGCCGAGCTCTCTCAACAAAAGGCTGGGATGTATCCACCTGGGTACGCTGAAGAGGAGGTTCGTTAATGCGACCACTCTCACCACACCTCCTAATAGCATCTCCGGCCATCTGTAGCATTTCATGCACGTCAAAACACGAACAGACAGATTGACTCCCCTTGTGATATATGCGAGTAAGAGCCTCCAACTGTTAAGAAAAAAAAAAGTTATTCAAAATAAGGAAAAAAAACAAAACATATACAAATCAAATTTAAGACTTACCGCATAATGCAGTGATGAGGCAGACTCCTACAATCCAGATGAAGACTGTACACCAGGATGGGTGATGTATGTAACAGTGATGAACCTATACCACCTCATGTATTCCTGTGTCAGCTGCTCATACGGGTCCTCTACTGCAGGTTGTACAAGTTGGTGCCGCATATCCCAATTATCAATAAACTTGCTATGCTCGGTAGCTCAATCCTTTCCTGCTTTTCCACGACAAGACACATGTATATGAGTAGTCGTGAATGTCGTCAGCTCGAGCTCGGGAATATGCTGCGACAATCCAAATTGCCGCATAACTCTATGCGGCTCATGGGGCTTCACGATATGCCAAAATATCATAAATGTGGTTGCCCTCCAACAGCTCTCACCAGAGACACAAAAATATGGCAACGTTCGCTCAATATAAGGCTGCCATATGAACTGGAAAAAAAAATCGAATGTCAAATGAATGAAGACTTAACGTAAGGATAAATTTTAAAAAACCACATAATTAGACCTGTTCAGGCTGCAGCCGTGACAATTGCTCCCAATAGTGCTCGGTGCAATGTTGGGGAGATCGCGTCAAACGCATAGGGCCACTTCACTTGACAATACCAAAGAAAAATATCACAATTGTTACAAGATATGATGCATAAACAATGTCGCTTCAAGGTCACAGTTCTAAGACCCCACAGTACCTCCACATCCTCCAAGGTCACTGTCGCTTCGCCAGTAGGAAGGTGGAACGAATGGGTCTCTGGTCGCCATCGCTCAACCAAAGCAGTGATCAAGTGATGATCGACGTCTTTTGGCTTCCCACAAGCCAAAAGACCGCCGAATCCAAACTCGTTTATAAACTGTACAACCCGCTGATGAATGGGTTTACAATCTCATAATCTACTATCATATCTACGGACTTGGAGAGCCTTCTGCTCTTAGCCTGCCCAAATCTTTCGAGAAACATGATCTCGCTGTAAAAATAAAACTGATGGATCTTCTGGGCCACAGAACAATTGCCCACTACCTTCTGAAGAACTAGCCATTATACAATTCCTAATAACTATTACCAAACACAATGTCAAGAATTTCCAACAATACTCAAGCTCCAACAAAAATAGGCACTTTTACAACAATTATACTAAATTTTCCAACAACAATAACAATTTTCGAACAATATTAAAATATTTTCCAACAATATTAAAACATTTTCCAACAAAAATACTCAATTTTTAACAACAACAACAACAATTTATTAACAACAACAATACATCAATTTCTAACAACAATCAATTACAAATTTCCAACAAACCTATATCAATAGTCAATTTTCTATCACACAACATACCTAACAATCTAATTATTTGTAAATCAATCTAAATTAACTAAATATAAGATCACTTAACTAAAAATAAATAAACCCTAACTATACAAAAAACTCTAAAAAATATCAAAATTAAACAATAACTATAACAATAAAGATTGAATAACATACATTTTGATGAATTTCGCCAAGAATTGCCTAAGAATCTCCCTAGACCGCAACACAAAGATAATTTCGAAAAAAAATTCGCACAATGACACCAAATGGGCGTTGGGGGAGGGATATAGTGCACGGGGTAGACGCATGAGGCGCATGCGTCTTCCCTAGATGCATCAGCCTCATGCGTCTTCTGCCCGTGTTCAAACGACGGCGTTTGTCTTAGTAGAAGACGCATGAGCCTCATGCATTTTTCCCATTTATAGAAGTTAAAAAAAATTCCCATTTTGAGAACCTTTTTTCTACATCTACCCAAATTAAGAATTTTGCCTATGTCATTTGGATAGTGGTAGTAGATCATTTCATCCAGACGTCCACTTTTGTAGCTTTGCACTACACTTTTTCTCTTTGCATCATAATTGGCCCATAGTTTCATGGATTCCATCTATAATTGCACAGGTATTGTCTCAGCTTTAGGTGTACAACACCACCCAAGTTCAGCCCTCCATTTACAAACGATTAATAAGTTCACAATTCTTACATTTAGATTGATCTAACCCGTTAAACAATAAATGAAAAGGTATCATGATTCACATGAGAATCATTTATCTAAATATTATTCTTACAACAATGCAGCAGATCTCATCAGATGCAAGCCTTTACATTCGAAACTTCTTCACTAGAACACAAAAAATTCAAGTTAACTGATCAATAAGCTGGCTCCTAATTTACATCTTAACTCTAGTTTCTTCTTAGGCTATTGCTAAAGTGCTCCAGTATAAAAAATCAGTAATCAAGCAACTACTTCATAAACGCAGAAATAGCTGAGCAGAAGGAACTGCGGCGGTTGGAGCCCTCCTGCTTCTGACCAACCAATGAATGAGGTCCACTCCACAAGGACTGGGAATTATCTGTAAAGAGAGTTCCGTATAATTCCAAGAGCATTGGATTCTCCAGATAACGAAGATTTTCCAACATTTTAGCTCTCTGATTTTTATCAAGCAAATCCTGCAGTCAATAAACAACAAGGTTCATTACTTAAATGAATGCTCTCTCTTTCTCCATGTCCCCCTCCCTTGATCCCTTCAAACACAATAACATATAACTGAGAAAGAACACAGAGAAAGATAGTAACACGCGCACTGTTTTGCTTATGCATCAGGGGAGCAAGTGAGAGATAAGCAAAACGAATGAATAGAAACAGAGTATACCGAATTGGATAAATTAAATGGAGTGGAGATATTAGGTAATTAAAGTATCATAACACTTGAAAGAGAGCAATTGACACAATTGAAGGAGGAGCAGGCAGACTTCTGAACTTCTTAATTGAGAAGGGACATGCATGTTAACTAATTTATACTACATAAAAATGAAAGAACAAACAGAAGTTGATACTTGCCCAGGAGGGACTAAAAAAAGATTAGGTAAGTTGAAAACCTTAAGCCTCTGTTGGTCAATTGCAGCGCTTCCATTTCCATCTTCATTTTGCTTGGGCATTTCTTTTTGAGAGTCATTTGACACATTGACACCTGATCCTATTTGTGGTGTGTGATGATGCATGTCATTCTCATCTCCAGGCCTATGAGTTGACTGCAAATCCTGAGAACATTCTTGTTTTCCTGAAGCTATAATACCATCCTCATTCTTCTGCTGCATGTAGAAACCTCTAAGATGTCCCACTTTCAGCTCTTGGCCTTTCTTTTCCATTTCAGCATCTGCATCTGGGGAGTCCTCTCCATCTGACAGAGCATACTCGCCAAACGGACTTTCTCCATGAGAAAACCTCTACAGAAACATGACAAGAAGAAAAATGGTCAACAAAAGATCTATGCAGAAGTTTTCTACTCTCTCCAACTCTATTTTCGCTGACTTCAACAACAAACATGCATGTTAAGGGTGAAACATAATAATACTGGACTAAGAAAAGATCATGGAAAACAGAGCAGAGCATTCATACAGTTACCATAGAGAGACGTGTACATGATGCCCAATTTTACTCGTATTCGGTTGAACACATCTAGCACTCTGTCATTAGTCATGGTTAGTCGGTTAGTTAGGATTTTTAGTTTTTCGGTTAAGAAGTTAGTATTTCATGCTTGTATATAACGACACTGCCAATGCAGTTCTCTGCAAGTTAAACAGATCAAAATTCAAATTTACTTCCTTCTAAATAGTTCCAAGGGAACTCTTACCTGCTCAACCATTTTTGCAAAAGCCCAGAAGGTTGATGCACAAATTCACAATCAGCAAACCCAACTAACAACTCCCTAGGAAAACTTGAACAACAACTTTAAATTTATTTTAATAACATTGACATACTCTTTTGATTATAGTAAGGATGTCATCTTTTATTAACTTTATCCACTTTCAACAAAAAAAACTTACACTAGTTCCCCAAATGTTGTGCTACTGAACTCCCCCCCCCCCCCTCCCTACTTATCCAGCATTCGCCAACAAATTTTTTTCTCATGGTGAAGAAACTAGCTACCAAGAACTCAGAATGCTACATTTTTCAAAAAAAAAATATGATAGTTGGCATAAATAAACCAGGACATTTTTTGTGTATTTCTTTAAAAATTCCTCTCCCACGGTTGAAATCTTCTTTAGGTCAATTTTTTGGAAACTCCCTTACTTTTCCCACGGCGAAGAAGCTATATGCACATACGTTACAATTCTTTTCTACTTTTTTCTTTTTAGAACGCTTATTTGCAAAAAATCACACGTTAAATGGAAGTCCTCATTTAAGTATGTTAGGCTATACGCCTCTTTTATATAATTATGTCTAACATGAAACAAACTGAGCATAAAAAGATTATGGTTATTTGCACCAGTAATCACAAACTTTACACCAAATGCCAAATACGGCAACGACTTTATTTGCAGCAAGTTAATCCCGCCCAATGTTTTCCAACGATCAGAGTCTGACTTGCCTAATATTTTTATCGTTCGTACACATATATACCATGCCAAAACACATGTCCGCATGGAAAAGAAAGCTGGCGACATCAAAATATGATTTCCACAAAAAAAGGAAAGGGCATGTTCAATTTGCACCAAAATAAAAAACGTTGTGTTAGTGAAGTTTAAAGTCATGTCAAGTTTGCGATTTGGTGTTAAGGTAGTGATTTTTGGTGAATTAACCCTAAAAATTATTATTTCAACCAAAAACCTAAAAAGATTAGCAACAAATTGAATATCATAAAATTAATTGAAGAGTACTATAAACATTAAATCATGGCACTCTTACTATAAATGCTAGACATGTCAAAGCATATCTAGAAAATGGGTGTCGCCTAGGATAATGATAGTTAATACTTTAGAGTAAACAATTATTGAGAACTTGGAAACTAGAATTGCATTGGGGTGTTCCTGTCCAAAGACCCTGCAATCATTCAAAGGGAGAAACCTCTAGTGTAGACTGTTCTCCCTTTAGTATCATTCAAGGGGAGAAACCTCTAGTGTAGACTGTTCTCCCTTAGTAACAATATTATATTTAATTTTTATATATTAATGCTCTTCTGATGTAAACAAATACAATGTTGAAGTATATTACTCAAATTCATATATCAGTATAAAAAAAAAGGACACTGATGCGGCATCTGCTGTTACTTGCTCCCCATCGAAACAAAATCAAACATTGCTTCCATTCTCAATCAATATTCCCAAAGCATATATAGCCAAAGAACATGGCGTAATATTTTTTTGATTTGAATGATAAAGTTTTAAAGTTAGATTATTTATCCAACTAAACGCCTAATAGAAAAGATAAGAATCAAGTCAACTACAAAAATACCTCTCGCTTGATATCTTCACCAAGTGAGTCATCACTAACATCAGTTTGTCCTCCCACACTACGAGCAATTTCTTCTCGCTCCTGCCTTCGTCGCATCATTACACAAATAGCACACTGACAACCTTCCTTGTGTTTCTTAAGTCTGCAAATATTATGTTCAAAAAACTAAAGTAAGAGAATAAATTTCTCACAAGAACAAGAACAGCCAAGACTTTTCAAGTTAAAAGTTCCACAAAGTCTTTATTTAACTCTTTAAATTACACTAAAACAACTGTAACCAAGATGCAGAAAGGGAAATGTGTTGACTACAATTAATCTTCGGAAAGGATTCAAGAGGCATCTGCTACATGTTTTAGTGATTTCACCACTCTTAACATAAAGTACTTACTGTGTAATAAGTAATGAACATCAAAGTTGTAAACTGAGTACATTATCTCACTGCATACTGTTCCTATCCTATGCACCAGGATGTTGCATCCCAGAACTTCCTTTCATCTCAATGTTCGATGTCTCTATTTCCCTATACATACTTATTTGCTAACCAGTTGATCATCACTTTGGCAAAGGTAGCTGATAGTGAAGATGATTGAGATGGTGAAAAGAACAAAAAAGAAACAAATGAAAGAACAGAAACGAATTCTCCTCAGAAGAGGCCACACCTCCAAAAGAGGCCACAACATATTTGCTTAACTCTAAATTATATTTCTGAATGAATGAAACGTAAGAAACATAGCCATATAAATAAGAAAATAATTGAACCCTAATAAAAACCCTGGGCCCATATACTTACGAGCTTGACTCAACAATAATATAACCTAATATCTTAATATCAGAAAATAAAGATAACAATAAAGGTCTTGATACATATAATATGACAAAACAACAACTAAAGAAATATCTAATTAAAAAGACTAGTCTACTGCATCCCTATCAATTGCTTTGCGGTCGAAACAGCCTTGTCCTCAAGGCTTCAAAAATGTCCGAAAACGTCCCAAATCTGCCATGTCTCAACGGCCAGCATGCATCTTAATTTTTTTCATCAAGTGGGAACAGTGGTGCACCAACAAGTCAATACCAGTCCATTGCCCTAGTGAGATTGAGCACATGCTAAGTGGTATGCGATCGTAGTGGGTAGCAGTGGAGCATGCGGCGGTGGCGGCAACACAAAAAAAGGAAAGTGGAACAATGGAGTTGGATGGAATCAGGGTTGTGCACGAAACCTTAGTGGAACGATGGGCGGCGGAGGAACGATGGGGTCGAACTCGATGCCGAGGATGGCGGGCAGCAAATTGAGCTTCTTCTCAATGGTAGCCGAACGAGTGATTGTGTCAGCGATTGTGGCAGCGACTGAACAGCATAAACCCTCAACCGCCTTCTCTATGTTATCCAATTGACTCTCGATGCTTCGCGAAGTCGACGTCATATTATCCGGCAGGTCGGACCAATTGATAGAGTGAAGATGATTGAGATAATGAAAAGTACAGAAAAGAAACAAACGAAAGAACATAAACAAACTCTCCTCCGAAGAGGCAACAAAGTTGAACTCTAAATTATATTTCTGAAGTAAGAAATTGATTGAACCCTAATGAAACCCTAGGCCCATATACTTAAGGTCTTGACTCAACAATAATATAGCATAACAACTTAAACAATAATATAACATAACAACTTAATATCAGAAAATAAACATGATACTAAAGGACTTGACTAATAAAATACGACTCAACAACCGCTAAACAAAATATCAAATTAATAAGACTAACCTACTGCATCTCTATCAGTAGCAGTGTAAATAAAGATCCTAGAGAACATAATTAGATGGTCAAAGCTAACTCACTTGTCCAAATAAAGGGGAAGGAATTAGATTAACAAGGATTTAAATAAAGAACAAGCTGACTGGACACATATACAAAGAAACAAATATTAGACACTACAAGGATAAAGACCAACCTAATTTGATTACACCTATAACAATGAAAAGAAAAAAAAGATCAATAGAGACAACAACAATTTCAAACTTGGCAACACGATACCCAACCTTTTATTTGTTGCAATTATGATTACCTCCAAATTTGACGGATTCATCAAACTACCGTTTTCAAACAAATTTTGTTGTTTTAGTAATCAAAGGTTGGGCTTTGACAGGCTCGAGGACAGGAACATTTTTATATATAGCTTGACGCCCAATTCTTGCTAACCGTGATGAATTTTGTCGGAGTACCAATATATTTGACAACTACAACCAATGTTATGAAATTCATTGTAGTTATTAGAAAGTATCAAATGTCAATTCATATGCTAAAATGTTCCTTCTCAAGTCCATCAGAGCCCAACATTTAATTTCTCGAATTAAAGGCTTGAAGGATGATAATTTTATAAAACCAAAAGTTTGAATTTATCAAATTTTGGGGTGATCCTAGTTGCAAAAAGACAAAAGGTTGAGTTTCTTGTTGCCAAGGTTTGAAACTGATGTTGTAATTGCAATTGACCTAAAGCTAATAGTTTGTTTGCCAATATTCCAGATTTTGCATTCTTCCACTTTTATTAAAGTTTATGTTGCCAATATTTCCCATTTCTACTTTTGATATCACTTAGCTTCTTAACTCAATCAAATTATATTATATATATAAATGCGGCATAAAATATGAGCAGGGAAAGGACAACATGAAGTGCCAAAACTTGCAGAATTATACCCGTGGAACTTTTTGCCTGAAGAGGTTGGAGCACAACCATTCACTGGTGTATTCCCTTCACTTGAAGGAGTTAGATCCTTTACTGGATTGCTTTCAAGACCTATAGAATGGGGGAAGGGGGGCAAGTAAAAAACAAATTTTCAGGGAGTAGCTGAAACCTTCCAAGAATAGAGTAAGTAGCCTTAGGTGTAATTTATTAGCTTCTTTTTTTTTATCATGAAAGACACTCTCTAGTTCAACTTTCAAGCAAGTTTGCATTAACAATACACAGTCAAAGAACAAATAAACAAGAAACAGGCTACTTCTTCTACAGTTCAGACAAAGCAAAACTACTTGTTTTGGGGTGTAGCCACATTATGGTAAACAAATTACTGATCATGACATGCTACAGTATGGGGGCATTTACTTTGGGTGAGATAGATTGATAATACATAGGATTGAGCATTTGAAGGATTACATGATCAAACAAGCTAAAAAATGTTGAATCCATCAAAGTTTGTGTTGGATTAGCCCAAATTGTATGCATGCCGTAATGAGTCATAGTGAGCTTTCTCAACTTATTAGAGAATTATCTAGTTATATATCTAAAATAAATCCTTGACAATATTCATTAAGACAGAGAAAGTTGCATGACACATTAAAGGAATGAATAAAACTGGTTTTAGTAAGTATAAGTTTAAAGGAGACAATACAGAATATATATATATATAGTGATATATCTAAAATAATTACTTGATGATATTCATTATGATGGGGAAAATTGCAAGGCAATTTAAAGGAATGAACAAAGCTGGTTTTAGTAAGTAATCTCTAAGGAGATGATACAGAATATACATATTGAATCGAGTCATATATTGAGAAACTCTACATTTAAATTATGAAAACAGTATTTGGAAATTCTGAGTAACACTGTAGAGAATAACAAAATGGCTTTACTTAGTAATATCATTTGATGTTCCACTGCTAGAAGTTCTAGATCCTAAGGTTCAAGAAGCTTAAAGCAGACACATTAACCTATAGACATTCATTTTAATGGACCATTATGATGAATTTTTCCTTCCATATAGAAAAAGCAAAACTACTTGATTTGATCTACCAATGTTTTATTACAGGAAAATGTCATTAGTAAAAAGGTAAAAGATGGCCACAGACCTGGTACCCACCATAGTGGAAGAAAAATGATCTAGGTGAATGAAGAATTACTTTAGGAGCCAATTAACACCTGAAGTGTAAGGCCAGGGGCTATCTGTGCCATTTTCCAAATGGTATGTAGTCAACTTAATGCAACAGAATATGACCCGTTCTACCACACAAACTCAAAGAACAACAATGAAGTGAATAAAAAGAAACATTAGAATTACTTTCTTGAGGCTGATCGTTGAACAAGCCAGCTGCCGCCCAATACTTGGTGAAGGCTTTTTTCACCCGCTTCATAAGCTCTACAATGTAATCACCTCTGTTATTGTACTTGTAACAGTTATCCCATATATACTGCACGTCTGTGAAAACATCCTCTGAATTCTCGTACTTTACACCTTTTTCAAGGTTACTGCATATTGTCCCAAAATCCATAGGCGTAGTGATGACATCAAAATAGTCCTGTTTCCATTCCACACATAAATAAGCTATTTAATTGTGGATCACGTTTGAGATCAAGGGAACTACACTATACGTACTTGAGAAATTTCACAACACGATACAATAATATCAAGCATGCCAATCAAAAGTAAGAGAAACTCAAAATCAAAATGTGAAATATCTCAGGACAAGCATTAATGGAGCAATAATGAGAAACAAAGAACCAAATCTTATTTTTTCAATTTTTTAAGGGCTTTTGAACGGTACATATGAATTCTCACATTAAAATAAGTGACAACTCAAGGATAATAATATATTGCAACTTAACCTCCTCAGCCCCAGCCCAGTTCTTCCATGTCACTCTCATAAACTGATAATAAATAACTAAAGCCAAAACATACATGGCAAGGTTCCATAAGGAAGCAATGCAAATCCATAAAGAAACTCCACTTACTGGAATACCGAGGGTAACAGGATTCACAGGGACATTGAAGGGCTCAGCTGCATCCATTTTCATAATCTTTCTTATCACCTAGGAAAAAAAGTATATTAAGGTAGCAAGGCAAACATTACAGCATCTTGCACGAAATGTAGAAACCAACTGAACTTCATGTCATAGTGATGTTACCTCTAATGCAGTTTTAAGTTCTTGCTCATTGTGTTTAGACTCCTTGTGAAGCAATTTGTTATCTTTCTTCTCCGCCTTATCTCCCTTGAGCGGTTCACTATTGCTACAGGGGCTCATACTTGAAGAACCTAATCCCCTAGATGATTTAATCTTTACACTGGTCGGCTTGTAGGTTGTATTCCCAGAAATGCCTCCATTTGTTTCAGACAGAGAGTTGGCACTGTCCTCCATTTTCTCAAGAGGAAGCTGCTTCTCCGAACCTACTTGGTGGCTACTCTTATCAGTATCACTTTGACTAGGAGCATCTGAGGAGGCACGCAAAGTCTTGGAAGTCTTGATCTTGACCTTTACACGAGTATATACTGCTTTCCCAAAACTATTACTATTTGGTCGGCCTATAGTATCAGAATTAGCACGAGTTTCCGGCTGAGGCGCTCTTGGAGGTGAAGGCGTCCTCTCAGTCTCGGCATCCATTCCAGAGTCAACATCCTCATTCTCAAACTCATCCACGCCAGAGTTCTCCTCTGTATTCAAACTAACAGCATCTGGTGCCGCTTCGTCTGTGCTAACCAACTTCGGTTTCTTTGGTCTTCCTTTCTTGCTTCCACGCCTTCGCTTCATTTAGTTTTGAATGCGGAATCCAAGCACAGCCACCACAATACTAACTTTTTTTTTCATAAAAAATATATATATATATATATATATTTTCAGCCAACACAACGTTATATACGCACATAATTTTTAAACAAACTCTTTTTTGGTAAAAATAGATTAATCATAACGTAATATGGACATGTTACAAGAATTATCCCACTTACTTTAGCAATGGAAACAAAGGGGGCCTTTTTGTCGTGACGCTGACTGCAGAGCCTTTTACGCCCAAATTGTCGTCGGAGACGCTGAAGCTTCGCCGGAAGTGGCTCCCACTGGCCGACCTGCCTCTCTCCCCCTCTCAATTCTCTATTGCTTTCTCTTCTCTCAACGCTCCTTCGTCTTCTCTAATGCCTCTACGGCTCACGGGATTTAAATTTTTCTATTTTCCCTCTTGCCGGTCGGAAATTGAAAATATCAGAACGAGGGTTCTCGGATATATTTTTCGTTTGTGAGAATTTACATAGAAATAATAACACTACTAAAGGCGCCAGACTCCTGAATTCGCGATCTCACTCGGGAAACTTTCTGCAATCTGACAATTAAGTCCAATCAACTTCATATATTTTTGTTTATAGCCCCCAAATACTTTCTAAATTTGCACGAACACAAAAAATGATAATTAATATGCATTTCACGTTATGTGGGAGTAAAATATCCCAAAATCAAAAATCTCAATCAAGCCTTATTGAAATTTAATGTTGCAAATTTTTGTTTCGGGTCAAATTGATCTTTTTGAGAAAAAATTGAATTTTCGGACAAGTACGGAATTATATATTTTAAAATTGAGAATCTGAATTTTGAATTATATTTATAATATATATTTTCATATTTATAATTCAAATTAGGTTTATTTGTAAAAATAACATGATAAAGAAATAAAGTTTGTTTTCAGATTTTTTAATTTTTTGATTTTTCTAATTTTTTCGCATTTGGATTAGATTAGATTAATTATAAAAAAAATTAAAATTTGGATTTTCAAAAAAATTGGTTCGTTTACAATACATTTTTCTTCAAAATTCAAAATTTTAAATTGGTTCGTAAAAGGCAAAAATTTGAATGAAACTCAATGCTCACCCTTATAAAACAAATAAAACTTAACCATTCTTTTTATGAAATTACATGAGTGTTCTTCTATATGATTTTCAAATACCATTGCATTATGAAACATAAACTACAGTCATTGTATGTTGAATTGTGTCATCACTGGATTGTCGAACAATTGACATCATCGTCGGACTTGGACATGAGGGTCATTAGTAGTGGTGGTGTGTAGTGAAGAAGACAACTGGAGTAATGATGATTGTGGTAGTTGACATGTAAGTGGGCAAAGAAGACAACCGATTTTTACATAAACAGTGAGTTGCGGAGTTTGTGCTGTTAATATTCTTTATTTCACAATTTTATTTCGCAAGCTATAAATTCATGACTAATTCACAACTCAGTCCAAGCCCCAAGGTTATTCGTGAATTAAGGCTAAATTTATATAATTCGCAACCTAACCATTGTTTGGTTGCGAATGGTGATAAAATAACGGTAAATCACTAAAATTGTGAATTTGCCTTATTTCCATTTCTTTACATAAATTTCTGAATTATCGTGCAACTTCGATTAATTTGTGTATTTTTATTTTTTATTTTTGAATTTATCTTGTTAAATATAAGTTTCATTTCAAGATAAAGATGAGTCAAGTAGAGAATGTCATAACTCATAATCACGGTGGAAAATGCATGGGTGAATGATAGATACATTGGAGGATAAAGGGATTTGTTTTTAGTCCCACCAAGTCTGCAATACATGAGTTTGATGAGTCATATGGTCGGAGCTAATATGAATGGCTCGTCTTATTTCATTAGCCCTTTTACGACATTAGCCGATGGAGATACACATACAATGAATGTAATGAATGATGTCGATTCAATGTTTGTGACATATATACTTTCGAAGTTCCAAAAATATTCATCACAGTTACACCTATTTTGCCACATCCGTTTGTAGTTGAACATAATATTTGTTGATTGTTGGCCCAACATGTCATTCTTTCATTTTTTATTACGTTTCCCATATGAAGCTTTTGTTGTGGATTTTAAAATCCACCGCTACATTTCGTTTGAATGCAAGACAAGGTTTCTATGCATCTGATCCATTCTTTGGTCCTATTTTTTAGTCCTGTAAGTCTAGGTCTAGATCTGTTGATTCCTTTTATGTGACTGATGGATTTCTGTTCAAAGATGCGAGATTGTGTGTTCCTACTTGTTCTATGCGAGATTTACTTGTTTTAGAGTCTCATTCAGGTGGTTTGATGGGTCATTTTGGAGTGTCTAAAACATTGAGTCTATTGCATGAACATTTTTATTGGCCTCGCATGAAGAGAGATGTCGAAAGAATCTGTGCTAGGTGTATTACTTGTAGGAGGGCAAAATCAACATCTAGTCCATTTGGGTTGTACACTCCTTTGCCTGCTCCTTCTGCTCCTTGGGTTGATATTTCTATGGATTTTATTCTTGGATTGCCTAGGTCTAAGTCTGGCAAAGATTCTGTGTTTGTGGTTGTTGATAGGTTTTCCAAGATGTCTCATTTCATTGCTTGCAGAAAAACTGATGATGCGGTTAATATTGCCAATTTGTTCTTTCGTGAGATAGTTCGTCTGCATGGGGTCCCTAGGACCATTGTTTCCGATAGGGATTCTAAGTTTTTGGGACATTTTTGGCGTGTTCTTTGGGGAAAGTTAGGTACTAAGCTTTTATTTTCTACTGCATGTCATCCACAGACGGATGGTCAGACTGAAGTAGTCAATAGAACATTAGGTACCTTACTTCGTGCTTTAGTAAAGAATAATTTGAAGTCATGGGAAGATTGCTTACCTTTTGCTGAGTTTGCTTATAACCGTGTTGTGCATTCTTCCACTAACATGTCCCCATTTGAGGTTGTGTATGGTTTTAATCCGTTAACTCCAACGGATCTTCTTCCTTTGCCTATTGATCACCTTTCGAGTTTGCAAGGTTCTCGTAAGGCAGAACAGGTTCGTGCGATGCATGAGAAGATTAAGAAAAGGATTGAGATCAAGGGGGAGAAAAACGCAGCCCGTACTAATACACATCGAAAACAAGTATTGTTCAAACCAGGCGATAAGGTTTGGATTCACTTCAGCCCGGGGCGTTTCCCGAACTTGAGAAAGTCAAAGCTGATGCCACGTGGCGATGGACCGTTTACTGTTGTTGCCCGTGTCAATGATAATGCCTACCGCATTGATCTACCCGGTGAGTATAAGTGTTCTCCCACTTTTAATGTTTCTGACTTGTCTCCATTTCCTGTAGATGATGTCGATGCTGA
>JAYDZE010498552.1:0-15672 GCA_034509125.1 Monilaria moniliformis
TTTGCACGATCCATGAACCTCAATCTCCACTGTTGCATATGTCACAATCCGTCCTTGTGTTTTGAAATAACTGACTTATGTATGTATCGTATGCACTCATTGTTGACGTTTTTGGTATCGTGGATTCTAAGTTGCTCAGCGTCTCCAGCTGACCAACGATTCTTACGACAACGACGAATTTAGCAAAGAGGAAGAGTGTGTTGAGATAAGAGAGAAGAAAGAAATGATTGAGAGCGTGTTGTATGTGTGATTTGAGGAAATGAGGGAGAATGTATTTTTAGATAGTGAAAAAAGGGAAAGGGGAAAAATGGTACGTAAAACCTTCGGTTTTCTGCAAAACAGCCGCTTTTGGCAAAAAAACTGCCGGTTTCTCTGCTAAAAACCGCCAGTTTTGCAGTGGAAACCTTCTAAATACTCTTCCGCCTGTACCGCCGGTTAAACTGCCGGTTCCGGCGGTTCCGAACTGTCCGCTTTAACCGCCGGTTTCGGTTCCAAAATTTCGGAACCGTAACCGAATCGTTGGAACCGAATTCACGGTTTCGGTTTAACCGTTTTCGCCGGTTCCGGTTCCGGTTCGAACCACCGGTTCCAAAAAAAACCGGGCATCCCTACATGGGGAGATGCATTTGGTAATTCTTTTCATGTCCAAAGTTAAATGACTGAAATTTACCGTTAGTTAGGTAAGATTTTTTCTTTTGGAAGTATTTATACATGAAATAAAAACATTTATCACGTCAAGTTTGCACATTTGCAACAACGTTTTCCACGCCATTCAAAGTTGATCTCGTGAAGGAACAATGTTACAAGCTTACAACTGTGTGGCTGTAATTTATTTAGGTGGGCAAGGTTTTTTGTTAGTTTCTGCTGCATTTGCGATAATTAAGCTAATTCGAACGTCAATTTTTGCTCAAATCTAATGCCAATGAAACCTAAAACGTGTATATTGCAATTAAGCAAACATCGATATCAATGTTTCGACAAAACATTATAGAATAATGGATTTTTATTTGTTTTCAGAGGAAAATTAAGCCTCTTCCATATTCTTTTTTTTTTTTTTTGTAAATTATGTAACAAAATTGTTTATTTTCAGACACAATCAAGAATGACAGAGTACACTCACTAGGGACCGGATTTTCGGACATGTTTTTAATATAGAGGAGAGATGAGAGAGAATTTTGGTTTGCAGAAGAGAGAAAGAAGAGATGGACAGGAGAGAGAGAAAAAAGATTAAAAAAAAGAAGCATTTTTTTTTTAAAAAAAAAAGAAGAAAACTTCAAACGATATTACTTCCATCATCCAAGAACTATCCTTGCTAACAAAATTCATCATGTACCACAAACATGAGAACTTAAATTATCCAGTCTCAAATCAAACTTTTAGCAGTCTTAACATAACCTGATATTATTAATTATTTATTCCCCTTGATGGGTTACAGATGTGCTATGAAATCAAAGGTGGTCAGTCAAGATCTATATGTGGTAGCTCACAAGTTAGTTTTCATTTAACTTCATACGAAATGATATTTAAAATTTGATTGTAATTCAAGTTTCAGATAAGATAATACTTACAAGTCACAGGTTTAAATGAGATGATGGTCAAAAATTAATTATGATCTAGTCAAATGAGATGATAGTTACAAGTCAATTATAATCTTTTAAGTTTGATGATGCCTAAAAGTCAATTATGGACTTTCAAAGAAACACTAAGAATTTTTTAGACTAGATAATATCTTACCACATTTGCAAAACAAAAACCAATCTAATAATATTCGAGCAAATACACAATCACAAGTGCTATAAATTAACAGAACAAATTCATCCAAACCAAATTACATATATACATAAATAAATATTTATATATATAAGAATAATAATCGTGTAAATTTCCATAATCTGACCGAAGTCTGCAATTTTCCACTGCAAACCAAGATTGTTGCCTCTCCATTGGCAAAATGAATAAAAAATCATCTACTTCTATTAAATAGCAAACCCTCGTGAAAAAATCACCACCAAAAGTTTGCGAAAGTGTTTTTGATCAATTAAATTTGACCAAACTAAAGGCTCCCAATATCAACAATCTAGCAGGAAACAAGAACACCACAAGCAGATGCATGTGTTGAGAAGCAACTAACCGACTAAACCGTTTTAACGATTCCCGCCCCGTATGAACAACGCCGGCAAAGTTCAGTTGCCCCTGCCCGACCATGCTGCCCGGCCTAGTAACGATGATGCCGGCATTAATCCCGCCTGGTGCAATGAGCGGCCACCAGGCTTTCCTGCGGCGCTCTCTCCTCGCCTTCCTGATGCGTTTTAGCTCGAGCTGGATGACGTTTCTGACGGATTTGTAGTAAGAGTTCATGTCATGGTCTCGCTGGATGGAGCCGCCGGAGCCGTATGCAGCACGGTCGCTCAGGATCTCGAGTGGGTGAGGCGAGTTCAAGAACACGGTCTGTGCGGCTTGGATCTGCTTCTCTGCCTCGTCAGCATCTGCTTCCGGACAGGTCAGCAGATATAGGCCGCTACCTGAGGGGAGGAGGTCGTGGCTGGGCGAGAATTTGTCGTCGGGTTGGAGAATCAAGAAATCCCCCATTGGAGTGTATAACAACTTCTGTTGATGGAAAATGTGAAATTAAGTTAGTTGTATGCATCAAAATGGATCAATAACTAAATGTTACAAAATAAAGCACAACGCAATTACGACAAGCAAGAAAATCACACAAGAATTGGTTTACCCTACATGAATACATCTAGCAGTGCTGCTAAGCCACGGATTTTTCAGTATATTTTTCGGATACATACAGTGAATAAGGCAACTATCTATACTGGGGATTAGGATTCTACGGAAATTGACTAAAACGCCTTTACAAACAAAAAGGACCCAGCACAAGTGATTCTCGATTACAACATCGTTAGTCGTATCATAACCAGGATTGCAGTAACGTTATAAATCTTGCCACATATCAAGAAAACACGATATGGTTGTTTGTTATAGACTTATAGGCAACATTGTTCGTGTATCAATTAAAATACTCTTAAACAGTAGTTTGTGTATCCATACCTGTTTGTTGAGGCATGAAAGATTACGGAAGTTCCCATTCACAGCCTTGAGAAATTCAGCAACATGGTTGGGATAGTTGCACGAGAAAGCTCGTGGAACGATGTCCCGGTGCATTGTGATCGACTTGACATGATTTCGAGGCAACCCCAGATTGCGCAGCAGGCGATCCCCACCACACATGATTGATGGCGACCCGAAAGTTATCACGGGAAGTAAAGAAGAAAGAGGTGCTTCGCCTCTTATCAGCAACATGAGATTTACAAGCAACGACAGACTCCCACCGAGTGAGTGCCCTGTGAAACGGAATCTGGCACATTCACCGTGAGATTTGAGATGCTCACGGATTTCAGGCAGCATTTGCTCGTAAATCCCTTTTGCAGCCTCATAGATACCTCTGTGCACGAGAACATCCAGACCCTAAAGAGACGCACTGATCAGCTTTTGTCATGAAACACAAATTGATCAACAAGGATTATAAAGGCTCACCACAAAGCATTTTCTCAGACATCTCACATACATTTGAAGGCCAACAACTTTAAAATATGTGAGAGATAGTTTGTGATATGGTTAGTTTATGTATAATTACCTCAAACTGAATAGGCTCAAACAATAGATTAGCTTGCCATGAAGCCAGCGACTCGGACCCCTGAAAACAACAGGTTTGGAAAGTTCGAGTTAGCAACATTAACATATAACAAGCTAGTTGCGACGTGGATAAACCAAGGACAGCATCACCCTACCTGTATGACAAAGAATCTTGTGGCGTTTTGATCATCATCACAAACAAACCACTCACACGGTGAGGATTTGGTTGAGTTGAGATCATCTGCAACAGCCTGCTTCACTTCCTCCTTTGCAGCAACAACCGCAGTCACTGAGTCTGTGGTTGCCATCAATGAGGCCACATCCTCACTCATGCGTTCCTCAGCCAAGTCCTCATCATCCACCGTTGATTTGGATGATTTCAAACGGAGAATGCTTCTTGTATGCGAATGCAGATAGGAAGCCGCAGTGGCTACAATTTGATAGGCAGCAGACGGTCTTATTCCATCAGCCTTCGCCTCACCAACGGCTACACTCTCTGTTCCATGGCATTCATCATACTCAGCTTCAGCTGCAGTTTTCAGTCCTCTTTGCTCCTCTTCCGCTGAGATCTTCTCTTTCTCGACTCTCAGTGCTTGTTCCTTCTTCTCCAACGATGAAGTCACAAGCCGTAGTCCGTGGTGTCTCAGCAGATGTCCTGGCTGCAACACCATTCCACAGAAACCAATCAGCATAAATTTACTAGGGAATTCAACTATGATTCAAGAACTCAAACTAAACAAAGCTAAGATTTAATCTATGCTTCATCATAATTATCAAGAAATAAACACAAAGTTCCAAAATTTTCAGGAATTCCTACAATTGAACAACATCGGCCAGGAAATAAAATGAACAGTTGAATCACAAAAGCTATCAAATTCTACAACCAGAGAAAGACTCAAGAATCAATATTTACTCAACAAAGAAAATTAACATTAGTCCAAAATCCCCAAAACTGCTGCTTCATGAAATAATAATCATACAGATCATGCAAATAAATCACCATTCTTATATTGATAGATATATAACGATGAAGCAAAAACAAATTATACCTTAATTTGTGATATTGAATAAGCCAAATTCCCCAAATAAGACATCTGCGAATAAAATCTAGCTTCTGCAAGAGGCACCTTTCGCAGCAGTTTCGAGAACGATTCTCTATCAAATTCAATCTTTTCTTCATCATCGTAGTCGCAAACATCGCAACCTTCTTTCTCTCCACCGCAACTCTTGCCATCTTCTTCCAATTTCATCCCCAACTCCTCGATCAGATCGCCGTGTTTATCCTCCTCTTTCCACAGAGATCTAACATGCAAAATCTTAAAAACCCAATTTCCATTCCGCCCCTCCTCTTCGGTTTCTCTCACGTCATCCCTCTCCTCCGCCAAAACGGCGTCGTCGACCGAGATTGCCAGCTCGTACCGATTTTTGCCGCCGGGCCACAGAGATCTGAGGGGGTGCCGGAAAGTGAAACCCCACGGTGAGTTCTTAGGCTGCGCCGCCGAGACCGACGGCCTATCACTGAGGCGGATCTCTCCATTTCCGGAGGCGGCTGTGATCGGCGGCGCCGCCATGGCGTGGATCCCCGCTTTAAACCACAAAGCATCCATTATCGATTATTCTTCCCGTTTGGTCTTCTAAATAAATCTTGCTCTGTTTATAACTTTATACTACAAGATTATTTGTGTCTGTGTATGTACATACGTAGAGGGAGGCGGAGAATGATAACGTCAGCTACAATCTTTGAATTTCTGATTCCTCTTCAACAGGCTTGAGAGAGTGATTTCTTTTCTTCTCGAACAACTTTTTTTTATTCGGTTTCAGCTAAAAAATACAGATACAGACGACCAAACTTCTTAAAACCTCTCTCTCTCTCTCTCGCCTTGCAGCCTGCCTCCCTCTCTCTCTCTGTGATTTAATTTTTTAATGCCAGGGCCCAGACTGCAACTAGAAAAAACTCCTCTTTTCGTGGAAAAGGGCATAAAAGAAAATTATTAATATCTGGAAATTTACAATTTAGACGAGTCGTCGTCGGTACTTGTAAATTGTAATTCCTTTTATTTTATTTTTCTTCAGATGTTGTAATTATTTTTCATTGTTCAAATAAAAAAATCATTATTGGTATGCTAACTAATTTGTATATTTTAGGTTCTAAAATTATGATTCAACATTTTATTATATTATCATTTGTAAATACATTTTTGGATATTAATTTGTTATTATATGTTACTTTATATACAAAGCGAATCTGGCTGAGTAATTTGTTTTCTCAAAATAATTTACTCGCTCCATGCTATTAAGAACGTCAATTATTTCTTTTGAAATGTTTCAAATTATAGTCTATCTTTTTAAGTTAAAGTATTTAGTTATTTCTTTTACTAAAAATTATTTTATTTAATATATGTGTAAATAATAAATAATGGCAAAATTATAATAATTGCATATATTTAACATGTATAAGTATATTAAATGTATTTTCTTAATATATATGACAATTGAAAATTGACTACATACATAGGGCAAAATGAATATGATATGTGGGAGGCAGATGCGAGTTTTTTCTCTTTTTCTACCATCTAATGGATTCATGCATTGATAAAATTAAAATTGGGCTTTCTATAATCAAGTTTTCTCAAAATAGAGTTACAGGAAAAAATAATGATCAGACCTATCTTGATAAAATACGAGAATTCATTTTATCATGGTATTTATTAATAAAATAATATATTTATTATTACCATCTTCTTTCAAGGACAAGTCCATTAGTATGAACAGTAGAGTACCATATTTTCGAATTTCACATGATGTGTATCTAATAGAAGACAATAATAAAAAAGAATGAGGTGTATTCATGGTTTTGCTTGACCGGATGCACATCTGACGTGGCGAGAGAAGTGGGAGAGCTACCAAGGCCGCGTGACGTGTCGGTAAACATTTGCGCTTGATTTGTCGCGTTAGGTTAGGTTGCCGGAATTCAGTTCTCTATCTATGCTACACATGTAATGCACATGGCTATGTTCTTCGTTTTAGCATTTTAATATGCATGTATCTATATTTGTAGATGAATATTCAAATTATTTGTAGTATAAATCTGAAAAAATATAGAAAAATAAAATTATGCATTGTGTATAGTTATAAACTATTTATATTCAACTAAAAAGCTATGAATTTATATATACATACGAGTGATTGTTAATTTGTATGAATAATTCGAACATGTGCAAATTTAAATAAATATATATTGTACGTACCCCCTAAAAAGTAGTAGGAACTAGAATCGACCAGTTTCATTTATATTATGGATTTGGAATATTTGAAGCTAAACTAGTCATACATTAAATCAAATCATGACTTGAGATAAAGTATAGAACATAGTAATGGTGTGATAATATACATGAAACAAGTAAAGTAGTAATTAATTTGAATTAACGTGTTATGTTTCAAGCATGAAATAACTTGTATGTGATGAAAAATTAAACCCAAGCTTTGAGTCTAGCTAGGTCTATGATTCATTTTTCATTGTGAAATATACAAACAATGCAAAATTAATTAGAGTGTCGTATCATAATTAGTAAGTTAAGAAAACTGACAAATTATTCATCATACAAAAAGGAAGGGCAAAATCCACACGCAATTAAATGAAAACTACTCTACTAGTTGAAATCGGAAATATATTTTGTGAGCATCTATTTTTTCGAATCAACCGAGGCATACAATACAAAGCGGAGGGGCCATGAGATTGGATAATAGCAATTATTTGGTCTTTGAGTCCAAGACTATCCATTTTCCTTTATTTAATAATTAATTATTTTATTTTATTTTCACATAAAAGTTAGGCTGGTAAGTGCAACTATGTATCACATGTTAGAAAATAAATACTATAGGAATAAATAGCACGAGAAATAATAGAAAATTAGCGCACAATGCATGAGATCGGACTCAAATTTTGATAACTCATCAAAAAACATCCTTGATGGATTCTTACGTTTTGTTATTGATAAGTTAAAAACTAGCAATTGTAAAATTATAAAGGTGTGCCTTTTATAGGTAGATGCACTATTCAAAACCAATTGGGTATGACATTATTCGTCTCGTCCTTCAAGGAACCGAAATGGGCTTAAAATATTATAGGTATTGGGCTTTAACTAAATGACCGAGTAACCAATTAAATCCGGACACATTCATGAATAGAATTAACAAATTAATTCTTACAGGATGGTGTGTGGTGTGCTTAATATTATTATACCAATGATAGTATCAAAATCTTTTTTAGTACTTTAGATCACATTTTTAAACAAATACAGAAATAGACTCAATCCCGAAAAAGTGCAAGTTCTTATTTGTACAAGTAAGATTTTATTTTTTCTATAAAGTTCTAAATTATCAAATTATATTATATTCTAAAATTATAGTTTTTAATAGATGGTGAAAAGTGTGAAGACTGTGAGCTCAAAGTGAATGATTAAGTTGAAGCCCCAAAAACTATCGATATAGAATAAAAATATTATGCAAGTGTTTACATTTTAGATTCATTTATGAGACACTTTGACTTTATAAGGCCAAATTATTGTTGAACAATCGTTAATTTTATGTTATGTAATCTTAGAATTTTTTTGAGAATGTTGTAGATTTTGAATTTTATGTTTATCATATGATTTATATATTTAATTTTTGTATATATTTATATATAATAAATATAGGATCCTTAAAAATAAAAAAATACACATTAATTTTCATCGTTAGCTTTTGGCCCAATTATTCCGTTGGCTAGCTTGAAACCCAAAAATTTAGGTTACGATTAGAAATTCCAATCTAATAAAATCCTTGCCGATTAATCCACACATGATTAGCCCGCAACTTAAGTAGGATTGGTCTGAAACTCGATGGAAGGACATGATTGTCATCCACATCCACATATATAATATAAACAAACACATCATTTAATTGCCACGTACTATTAGATCTCATAGGTTTTATATGCAAAAAATTTAAACGAGGCTCCCATCTAATTAAGGGTTTAATATACGCTATTATGCTTTTTAATTTTACAGCATTGGAGTTCCTCCACGAATTTATTTAGGCCTGTTTCAATAGGGTAGCATTATTTTTTTGACGGGATCTATTTATTTATTTAATGAGGGTTGAATAGGGTAGGTAGATTTTTCTTTAAAGGGTTGGTAATGGTATTGGAAATTGAGATTTAACTATAGTGTACATTTACAGTCAACTAATTCTTTTATTTATTTATATTAATTATAATAAAATTAGTAAATGAATGGTCCATTAGAATTTGATAAATGATCTATTAAAAGTCATTAGTTTTTTTTAAAATTGTGATACATAGGTCTTGAGTCTATGACTCTATGATATAGAATTAATAGTTTCTATCTATAAAATTCCGAATTAATAAATAATCTATATTTGGAGTTCGAGAAAAGATTTTAATTGTTTAAGCCCGAAACATTTTTATATTAGATTTGGTATTAAGAAATAATATTTCTACTACCGATCCAAATTTAGTAAAGCCCAAGAATCCGAAGCCCATCAGTATCAGTACTTCCACCCGAATCTTCGGGTATGTGGGTTTACCCGAGTTATTATATATATATATACTACTAACCCCTCAAAAAAGAAAAACAGAAGAATACGTAACCGCTGGCTGACTCGCTCTTCTCTCGCTCCGACGCAGGCTAACTCTCTCGCCCTCTCTGCCTCTCTCAAGCTCTCTCGCCTCTCGCACGCCGCCGGTATCCCCTCCGCCGCCCCATCCCTCCGGAAGCACGGCACGTCGGCAGCAGCGCTGCAACTTCCGCCCAGCTGCACCACAGCACCAGTCCGGCAAACGTCCGTCCGCCTCTCCGGCCTCCGAAGCTCCGCCTCGGGGCCTCCATCTGGAATTTTCAGCAGCAGCCATCTGGTAATTTATTCAATTAATTCCTTCAAGGCTTCAATTAGGTTTAGGGCTCAAAAACTTAATTTTTTTTTGTTAATGTCGACAGTGGACACAATACAATTTTTGTGCAATAATAATTCATCTTTTTTAGAAATTTGTGTGGATATATAAATCATCTGAAAATTTTCATGCTTCAGCATGTTTTAATTAGTAAGAATCTTGGAAGTGGGGTGATGAATTACAATGTTGGTCTGTAGCATTACAAGTAGATTATTGCGCCGATTCAAATTCCAGTCACTAATAATTTATCTATGAGTAGTGACTGCGGGCTTCATGATTTCACGTCGTTCGAGCTCAATTCCGGCCAACAGTATTATGGTTTTGATAGATTTGAGGGAGCTGATAGCCCGGCCTGGTTCGGTGATGGAAAATTATCGAACATGCTACTCTATGATGATTACTTGTTTTAGTTTAGGGCAATGCCAATGCCTAAGAATAATTAGATATAATTAGGCTGGGGCATGTATATTATGATGTAACCTATTATTGTATTATCTTCTATTATTGTATCATTCATAACTGCTACATATAGTGGACGATATACTTGTCATTTATCTTAATACTAAAGAACGAAAACTGTTGAAAATATATAAATTTAACTATCATAAGTTACTCGCAGTATCAGTCTTATATTTTCCGTTGCTTGCATAGCTGCATTGCTAAAATATGTGGATTTAATTGATATCATTCCTTTCCATGTACTCTTAATTTTATCATTCTTGTCTACTGCCAAATATATGATTGAGGATGATGAAGATGTGAAGAAACCAATTAGGGTTACGTGGCTTCTTCTTGATATCTTGAATATGTTGCAGACAATGGTGCTGCCATGGTGTCCAGATTCCTAAAACCTTTAATTGTTTTCCAATTTGTGCGCTAAAATTAATGTGATTTTCAAATAAAAAATGAAAATAAATGGACATTTTTAAATTGGGTGGACGTAAGTGATACACAAATAAAATTCATGCGCCGCCCCGTTTAGACAGTCCTAGTTATGGTGGTCTGGTCTTGTTATTTTCTAGTACTTCCTGTACTTTGAATTTTTGGATTCTAAGTAATTACAAGTGTTTTTGCAAAATGAAACTGAAGGGAGGAGCTGATAGATACAGAGGATGAGTAACATGACAGCAGGTCCGTCAAAAGTGAGGCCGGGATCATCCCAACCTTCAGAATCCTCCAAGCGTAAACGCGGAATGTTTCAGAAGGATTGTGAGTTTTTCTCTTCCGGAAATCTTTGCTTGTGACTTTGAGTTTTATGTTCTTGAGGCTTACACTCTTATTGTTTATCTGGAGGGAGCAGTGCAGCATATGATGTATGGGTTCGGTGATGATGCTAACGTATGTCATATTCCCTTGATCCTTATTTCGTTTGCAATGTAATACGAGATTAATTTTATCCAGAGCAAAACCCTTGCACATTTTTATGTTTCTTCTAATCTAATATCATGTATCCCACATTATCCAGTGAAAAGCTTGAAAGATATATCATGTAGTGGCAATTAATGTTAGAGTATAATCACAATTCTCAAATATTATATAAATTGTAGTGATTTTATAGTATGTTCACTCAATTCACGTGCACTCACCCTTATGTATTCCTCATCTCTAGGAAGTTCAATTAATAAGTTGAATAAGCAAGGTTGGGACAACCAAACTGGATAGTATTTGTCATACATAAGGATCAAGTCATTTGAATTTAGTCTGCGAGATGCATCCTATAGCATTTTGATCAAAACTTGTAATGTCTTTTGTGTTGCTGTTGTTGCACTGCAGCCGCTTCCAGAGACTGTTGCACTTGTTGAGGATATTGTTGTGGAGTACGTCACTGAGATGGCAAGTCTTTACTTGTTAAACTGTGTTCAACACTTGTGTCTTGATAATGTTTCAAAGGATTTCTCTTTCCCTCTCTGGTTGCCTTTCTTTCTTATGAAACGGATTTCTCTAGCAGGTCCATAAAGCTCAAGATATTGCATCCAAACGAGGAAAACTTTTGACAGAGGATTTCCTCTTTCTAATTCGAAAGGTAAGTTGCTATTTCGGGAGCGCTAAGCTATACACATAAAATATTTGACTTCCACCATGAATGAGTCTGTAGTTTGAGCTCTCTCACCTTCCATTTTTCAAATCTAAAACGTAAGCATAAAGGATTTATCATACACAACTGTGATTGTGTAGGATTTACCAAAACTCAACCGGTGCACAGAGTTGTTGTCGATGAATGAAGAACTGAAGCAAGCAAGGAAGGCTTTCGAGGTTGACGAAGAGAAACTGGCTTCAACTGACTGATTACTGATATGCATTATAAACACACGGTATTTTCAACAATTTTATGGCATGAATTTTGTTGTTTGTGCAATGATTCTTTGAAATTCATTGAAGTCCAAGAAAAAAATGTTCTAAAATGCTATTTTGGTTGCTCGAAGAGTTGGCTTGAGCGGTAGAATGACAGAATGAGTGATCTCATGACTAAGAAGTAAAGATTTCTAAATTTGTATATACATATTTACAAAAATGATGATTCGGCTCCGTATTACAATTTTGTTCAAATTGCACAAGATTCTTTGTCAAGAGGTGTACAAAAACATGGGTGGGCAGATCAAAAATCAAATCTAGCTAACTAAAAAAATAAGAGTGATCATTGAATTGCAAATCTGGACAAACCCGACTGGATTGGAAAAAAGATGTTAGCCAGCATCATTAGCAAAAATATGACTCTGAGAATCGACTTTTGAGAAGCCATGTTAAATTTTTGTTCAGTGTTTATATTTTGATCCATTATTTTCCTCATCTTTATATGGATGTTTCAAATACGAGTCCTTACTATTTTATTGATTATTATAGTTAATTACATTCTATTTTCAACATATTGGTGACTAAAGATCTTAAATTAAAAATATTGATTGAAATTTGAAAGAGGATATGTATTGATTCATTCTATTTATAAATATATTTTTTATGTCGTCCAAAAACACTTCAAATTACAACATGTTGGAGATATCAGATATTTTGAGGATGTTTTATAGCTTATGAGTTATCGAGCATTATGGGTAAAGTGATTTATTGCTAGATTTTGTTGTCAAGAATGTGATTTCAAATGCATCGTGCATCGTTAATTTCCAAATTTGGCACCTTCTTTTGTTTAAAGAATAAAGACCTTGTTTAGTTTAAAAAATACGAGAAAAGTACTATAGTCTATAACCCTCAATCAAATTGTCACTAGTTTAATTAATCAAAGTTGGTATTTATATTAAACTTTTATTTTCTTCGCGTGTGGAAAGAAATTACCTATTCTTTTGCGCTTTTTTTCATTTGATCTGGTAAATGAATCATTATTTTAATTTGTGAGTATTTGTGAATTAGGCAATCCTCATATGTAAATTCAGTATTGTATTAAAATTTCACAGAATTAACATCACTTTTGTAGTAATTGGGCGTTCTTAATCCTTTCCGGTGATTAGATTTTCATATGAATTTACAACAAAATGAAGAGATGATATTAAATTGTTACGTTCCAAGGTATTTTTAGTTTTCAAATTGAAATAAATATTCTGATTTTGGTACTCTATTACCGAACCTGACAAGGCATTTTGCAGATCCATGTTATTTGTGTCCACTTTATTTATTTTCTTGAGCACATTCCATGTGCTTGTATTCTTTCCCTGCATTCATCTTCTTTCTCTCACGCATACAAAATACGTCTTCTTTCCATGGGTAGCTAGAGATGCAACGCAAGAAGAAAGGATCGGGCTACACTGTTAATTCAATTATTTTTCTTGTAATATAATAAAGGGGTAATTGCTAGTAGCTATATATAAATTTTCACCAAATTTTGGTTCTAAGCGCGAACTAAAAATTCTCTCTCCCAATACATGACTTTCAATTATATTGATTTTTCACGCGATTGTTAATTTCTAATCTAATTAATATCACCATGGTTAGCTGAAGTGATGTAGCCTTCCCACTATATCATTTTGTAAATCATCAATTTAAGTCATGTAATCATTTTCATTATAAACATCCAACCTAATATTAATTTAGAGGTAATTGATAACCATTTAAAAAAATGATTGTTTGAGACAAAAAATTTAGTTCACATGCAAAAAGATTATATTTACACATCTTGTTAATGACATTTTTACTAACCAACTGTTAAAAAAGATGACCGTGAGAACGACTTTTGGGAAGTCATGTTAAATATTTTAAACAAAGTTTATATTTTGATTCATTCTTTTTTTCATGTTTATATAGATGTTTCAAATACGAGTTCGATTATTATAGTTAGCTACATTCTATTTTGATCAAATTAGCAGATCTGTCTTAATCAATTATGGTGAAAAGTGATCTTCCATTAAAAAGTATTTCAAACAGCTGGTGGGCAGCAACTCTTCCAACAGGGCTTCCCATGGGCCTTCTCCATAACAATCTACTAGCCAGCTCATTAAAGGAGTTGTTTCCATTTCTTGGTCCGGTTTAATTTTGGTCTTCCCTAACTACAATTGAACGACCAATCCATTTATATACACAAGTATGTATATATCAAATTGTAGGTTATAACAGAATATGTGAATTGCGTCAGAGTTTAGGAAATGCGTTAATCCTTAATCCTTATATGTAATTTCAATAAACTTAATATTTTTTCTTTGAGCAATTGCATAGTATACATCTTTTTTGTTGGAGGAGTGCAATACCATGTTTCGAAACTCATGAAGGGTGCAATTTCATTAATTTTCATTTTTCCAGAATGCAATTTCACCGTAAACGTAGTTTCTTTGTACCTTCAGCGTAGTATTTTTAGTTTTCACAATAAAAGAGATAAGAGTAGTTTTTATGTTAACTCTACCCTATATACACACATAGTAGATGGAATATTCAAATAAAAATATTCGTGAAGTGAGAACGTGAAACTCATTGCACTCAATGTATAAAGTATATGCATTATGCATTAAATGTATGAAGTATATGCACTATGCTAATATTAAGATATATTAGTATTATTGTAGTATTCTTGTGCAATATTCTCAAATTCACACAATAAAAAAATTCTCAGTTATTATCCTCACGTAATAGTCTTTTAATATATTTAAATATCGCATTTCTAAAAAAAATATCTTACAATTTATAGTCACAATATTACTTTTCCAACCAAATTAGCACTTAGGAAACGCTCGATCGACATTGATATTATGTTTGCAAGATGTGACGAACGACAATTATCTAACTCAAAATTGGAAAAGTAAAAGAATAAGTCAGTATTACCCTTAAGAAGACTAATATGTGTGCTCAATTCAATAATTTGCGTACCTAAAAAAAAACATCTATAATTTGCGGTTTATCCAAAAAAAATTATAATTTGCGTGAATATTGGACTAACGGTGTTCAACATTGAAAACATGTACCGGTAAAAACAATTCACGATTAAAAAAAAAATTATACCATTCAGATCAGTGTTAAAAACGATAAGCAATGGGAGAAGATTTGATTACTCGAATACGAAGTCCATCTACTCAGAGGATTCTCTCTCTCTCTCTCTCTCTTGGCCGATTGTAATCAGTAAAGTTCCCGGACGTGACGTAATGCAATAGAGAGCACTCTCTGAGAAACCGAACCAATAAAACAAAACAATACAATTATAATTGGGTTCGGTTTTTGAACACCGAAACGACCAAATGCTCTGCCTAGGAGTATATACCTATGAAATGCCCAAGTTGTAATTGAAAGTCTCTTGAACGACCTAATGCAGGAATCGAGTTTTCAATAGTATGAGGAAGAAAGAATCAGAATGGTTACATCTCTCTCTCTCTCTCTCTCTTCACAAAGGATCTTTACAATTTTAACAAAATTGTGAAGAGTATAAAAAAATGTTCGACAGCTAAAGATCTGTAAAACTTAAATCGTGCTACAATATAAAAATGTTATAGCTAGGCTAGTATTTCCTTGATCTTTGTCTTCTGCTCATCCGTCAATGAGGTCGGGAAAACAACCTCAAAGGCCACGTATAAATCTCCCTTCTTGTTATTGAAATGTAACGGCATGCCTTCGCCTTTAAACTTCCTCACTTGCTTCGGTTTTGTGATTCCCTG
>JAYDZE010498663.1:0-34092 GCA_034509125.1 Monilaria moniliformis
GCCTCCAAATCGTGTTTGTACCGTCTATCTAAGCTCAATTGAAGCATAAGTCCCGAATTTGTGATTTTAAAGAGCAATACGCATATCTACAACCAAATTCAACCAGACACTCCCTTATTATGGTGTATGTAATGTAATAATGTCGAAGAACGACATCATTGTCATCAAAATAGCCTTCAAATCGAGCTCTCGAAAATTCCCCGTTTACCGCCTCAATAACCGTCTTCATGTCTTCTTGATTAGGCTCTGTGGATTTGAAGAGGTTTGAGAAGTAAGTCTCGATTATTGTTGCTTTCCTCCCTTCCTCCCGGGTGGCCCCTACTGCCGGTCGGCAAGCGGACGGCGGGCGCATGCGTTGCTTCTAGCCGGGATTCTGACTTAGAAGCGTTCAGTCATAATCCAACGCACGGTAGCTTCACGCCACTGGATTTTGGAATATGATCCAACTTTTGCTTGACCTATTAAACATTTTATGCATATGTATGTCTGAACTTATATGTGCTTACAAAAAACTATGAAGAGCTTTGTGTATTAGGACTGACCACTTAGTTATTCTTCCTGAGGCCTCCGGCTTTGTTAATACTTGCCGAATTGGTAGGTCGGTAAGAACTTGGATGTTGTGAGCATGAAAGTAGGGGCGAAGCCTTCTTGCAGCATTTACCAGTGATGTGATTATTCTCAGTTGGCAACAATGCCCACTTAATGAATATGAAGTCCGAGCATCGCATGTCTCATCGGTTATTTGACTATGTGTTTCAGTTCGTGAAGGAGCATCTGCCGAAACAAATCACATGGCTATAGAAGCGTCATTATAATTCTAACCTTTGCTTTTGGTCTAAAAAATAACCATTTTACTGCTACATCGTCCTAAGTAAACAACTCCAACATATTTACTTTGATTTCTACGGGTCTATGTCCTACACAAGCAACTAGTTCATGAGTCACCAAACTGAAAGTCTGAAACAGTAAGATGAGATTTTGATGAATCTACAGTGGTGATGGAATTGAAAGTTGTGCTATCTGAGGTTGATGAGAATTCGTAATCCTCAATGCTATGGAATCCCATATCTTGGTGTAGGTGTTGTAATTGCAAAATGTGTCTATCTTCCATCATTCAAATACCTTCCTTCATCGTTGGCTTATTCATCCCTTTAATATGCACGCGTATTTGAGCGGCCGCCACTTGTTCCCGATGTCCTTATTTAAGAACTGTTGGAAGGCGTGACTCGTATAGAGAATATATCTTCGAGAACTAAAGTTGAAATAAGGGAAAGAATAAGGATCTAGTTCTAAATGAGTAACAAGATTCGGTTAAATAGTTATAACTAACTCTTTAGACCGTTGTGGCAAGCTTCTAAAAGATGTTGTTCAATCATGTGTTTCTTCAGTAGATATAGCAGGAGTATATTTCTCGGTATTGTACGAGTGCATCAGCAGTAAGTACTTTCAATAAGAAAGTCTTTCAGTAGTGAATTTCTTTAGAGGAAGGAGTTCACTAGTGAGGCTTTAGTAGATGTTTATATTGAAAGTTAGGCGGGCAGTAGCTTGTCTTGTAGGCTATAAATAATTGTTGTTCCTTACTTGTTTTAAAGATACATAACTCATAATGCATATGGTGTATAGTATATAGCTCTTAGCTAACTACTTGTAATTTATTATCATTCTTGATTCCTAATGAAATGCCAGTGGCTCTCATGTGGACGTAGATTTTTACGATCGAACCACGTAAGTCTATCTCTTTTATTTTCGGATGTGTGTGATTGAGTGAAGTGTTGATTTTGATATTGAATCAGAACAAGTGGCGCCGTCTGTGGGAAGCACTCGATCATCGCGATAAAGAAGAAGACTCAATTGTAAATTTTAGAAAAAAGAATCTGCTCGTAGAATTCAAGACATGGAAACCACAAAGTTTAACACCGAGAAATTCACCGAAAAGAATGACTTCGCATTGTGGTGAACCAAGATGAAAGCAATCTTGATATAAAGGGGATTAGCGAATGCCTTAAAGAATGAAAAGTCACCGAAGAAGGGCAAAGAGACAAAGGAACATGAGGAAATGTTGCAGTGGGCACATAGTGCCATAATTATGTGTTTATGATATAAAGTACTAAGAGAAGTAGCCAGAAAAGAAACCGCCGCAAGAGTTTTGGCAAGGCTTGAGTCAATCTACATGACAAAATCTCTTGCCAACCGATTATATATGAAGCAGAGACTTTACTCCTACAAGATTCTTGAAGATAAGAATATTTTTGATCAATTGAATGACTTCAATAAGACCCTAAATGATCTTGAAGGCGTCAAAATCAGCCTTGAATATGAGGACAAGTTATTCTATTATTGAATGCTTTGTCGCAATCTTACGATCATTTGAATGATGCCATGTTGTATGACAGAGAATCCTCTATTACTTTGGATGAAGTTATAAACGTGTTGAGATTAAAGGAATTGCAGGAATTTGCGGAATCAAAACAAGAGACAAAGTTAGAAAAACTATAAAATCACCACAAAGATTCATGCAGATCAAATTACATTTGCATTAAATGTTGCTAAAAAAATCACCTACCAAGAATCAAGAAAATATAAGAAGGTCATATATTGCTCATAGTTAAGCTTTTGGATAAAAGGCAATGTAAGAAGAAATTGAGTCACTTATGAAAATAAGAATTGGAAGCTTGTTACAAAGCCCACTAATCAAAGGTGTGTCAGCTGCAAATGAATTTATAAGAAGAAGATGGAGCTCATTGAAGAAATTGAAATTGTGAGGTACAATGCTAGATTAGTAGTAAGGGAGTTCACATATCAAAAATGGGTAAACTTTATTAGATCTTTTCTCTCATGGTAAAATATTGTTCCATCATATTTAGGGGTGAGCATTCGGTTTTCGGTTCGGTTTTTTGCCCAAACCGAACCGAACCGAACCAAAAAACCAAATTTTTTTAAAAATTAAAACCTAACCGAACCGAATTACCCGAAAAATCAAACCCGAAAAATCGAAATCCGAACTATGAAAATCAATCTGAACCGAAAAAACCAAAATTTCATAAAATTATCCGAAAAACCGAAAAAAACGAAAAACCAAAAATTGTATATATATATATTAAATATATATATATATATATATGCATATATAAATATATATACATGTATTTAGTTATTATTATATTATTAATATATATATAATATTAAATATAAATTCGGTTTTTTGATTTTTTTTCGGTTTATAGTATATCCGAATCGAAATCCGAAAAAAAAAAACGAACCAAATTTTAAATTTCGGTTTGGTTAGGTTCGGATATTCGATTTTCGGGTATTTTGCTCACCCCTAATCATATTGTTGCTTAGTTTAGTGAATCTGTTTGATTAGGACCTATATCAACTAAATGTGAAGACTGTGTTTCTCAATGGAGAATTTGAAGAAACCATTTATATGAATTAGCTTGAGAAATTTGAAGTTCCTGGATCAGAAGATAAAATATGTTTGTTACAAAAGTCTTTGTATGGGTTAAAGTAGAGTCCTAGGCGATGGAATAAAAAGTCTGATGAGTTCATGCTAAGTATTGATTTCAGCAATCTCTTCATGATAGATGTGTCTATCTAAATAAGAGTAAAGATGCAGATTTAATCTATCTTTTGCTATACGTAGATTATATGCATATTGCTAGCAAATCATTGTCTGAAGTTCAAATGGTTAAATCAGCTCTAAATGTTGAATTTGACATAAAATATTTGGAGAAAGCAAGAAGAATTTCGAAAATAAATACTCACAGAAGCACGTATACATGTCGACCGGTGCTGCTCCAAGAAGACTACACTAGGAAGTGCTAAGAAAATTCAATATGAATGGAGGAAAGGTTGCTAGTATCCTATTGACTCAACATATCAAGTTATTAGAAGCACAAAAGCCTTAGAATATAATGATGAGGAATTAGAGATGAGTAGGGTATCATATATTAATATTGTAGGGAGTATCATGTATTCAATTATCTGCACAAGGCCAGATTTAACACACTCCATAAGTGTGGCTAGCAGATTCATGGCTACTCCATGAAGGGCTCATTAAGAAGCCTTGAAGGTTATAATGGGGTATCTAAAGTCTAATACTAACTTTGGAATACTATTTAAACAAAATTCTAAGGAAAAAGCACTATTAGGAATTATGGATTCAGATTATGCAACGAATCTTGATACAAGGAAGTCACAGTTTGATTATGTGTTGACATTATTTAGAACAGTTGTGAGCTAGAAGTCAATGTTGCAATTAATAATAGCTTGTTCCACAACCTAGGGAGAATAGGTGGTTGTTACTAAAGCATTAAAGAATGAATTTGGTTAATAGAGATGCTGCGAGAGCTGAGTGTTGAACATGAGACAGTGACTATCCTATATGATAGTCAGTGTTATACATTTGATTAAGTACCAAGCTTTTCATGAAATATCAAAGTACATTGATGTGCGTTTATATTTTCCATGGGATATTGTTGATAAAGGTACTATCAGAGTTGTGAAGGTTTCCACAGAAGAAAATGTTGTTGGTATGTTAACTAAGGTGTTGACAGTCGCTAAGTTCATATGCTGTATGAGTTTGGTCAGTGTGTGCTCTTTTAAGGAGGGCAGCATAAAAGGTGCTGAAAGAATAAGAAGTTGGAGAGTTGTTGATTGGTGTTGCTATGCAGTCAATGTGGAGAATGTGTAAGGTGTGACTCATATAGAAAATATATCTAAAGTTGAAATAAGGGAAAAAATGATCTAGGTTTAAAGGAGTGATGAGATTCAATTAACGGTTATAACTAATTTTTTAGACTGTTTTGTGAAGCTTGTAGAAAGATGTTGTTCAATCTCGCTATTGGGCAATGTACATCAGCTGGAAGTACTTTCAGTAAAAAAATCTATCAATACTGTATTCTTCAGATGAAGGAGTTTAGTAGTGAGGCTTTAGTAGATGTTTCTACTGAAAGTTAGTGGCGTAAAAAAAAGTGTGAAAGCGGACAGTAGCTTGTGTTGTAGGCTATAAATAATCATCGCTCCTTACTTGTTTTAAAGACACATAACTCATAACACATATAACGGATTGTACGTAGCGATTCAAGTACCGGAACGTCCCCATCACTCTCCCGTGGACGTAGATCTTTACGATCGAACCACGTAAATCTTTGTCTTTTTCGCTTTTGCGTGTGTGGTTGAATGTTGTGTTGATTCTAATATTGAATCATAACAAGAACCTTGAGGTCAAGAATGTCGAACATGCAATTTTCTTCCATGGATTGCAAGAAATGTGCAGCTATACTCCTCCCCGCATCAGCTCGCACTGCTCTCTCCCCTGTCAAAAGTTCGACCACAATAATTCCAAAAGTCACTCTTTTCAGTGAACTAGTTCGAGTGGAAGTACTCCGGATCCAAGTACCCGAACATCCCCATCACTCTCGTGGTCACGTGAGTTTGATCAAGGTCAACCGGGCTTCAACCGAGATGCCCCTCGAGCCATTTTGGTGTATAACAGCATTAGTAAATACGATGTGCACCATCATGATCAACCTCATTTTTCTCTGTCAAATTCAGAAACATATATCTAACCAGATTCAAACGAAACAAGAAGACTATTCCAAACATATGCAGCTCGCCTTTGCAAGTTTAGAATGACAGGTTCACAGAAAGTGATTATTGCAATTCAACATAAGCAAAATGAACTAGCAACATAACCATTACATACATGCTAGTGATATATATGACTGTGAAGCAGAATACTAGAGAAAAAGCAAATTTTAGCAGCTAAAACCACTCCAGATTTTGAAGAACAGGAAAAAGAAAAGGAAACAGATCGAAGCATGACAATTAGTGTGAACCTCGTGTTAGGATATCCTGTTATTGATCACATATAAGTATGGAGCAGAAACCAATGCAATTGAATAAATGTGTGGTCCTTGTTGAAGAAGACATTAATCCACACTATTTATGCATTGAAAAGTTCACACAATGTGGAAATGCTAAGATTGAATCAAATTCAAGAGGCCTAATAAGATAGTGGTCTACTTTGATGTGATTAAGACTCTGTCAAACACTCAGATTATGTAGATTATAGACAGAGTCAATTTGTATTTTTGGAAATTTGATGATTAATTTATTTGATGTGACTTTCTCAAAAGGAAGCTCAACCTTATGTGTGAATTTTTGAACTATATACAGAGCTGATCAAGATAACTTTTTAATGTTTTATTTTATACAAAAGAGGAGTACCTGTTCGTCGATGATTATTCCAAAAACTTCTTGCTTCTAGATACAACTTTGTCCTTGAGCTGCCAAAGTGAAGGAGATTGATGAAAGATCAATGTAAGATTCCAAAACTGAGTCTTGTTTCTGCATTTGAATTCCTTCCAATTCCCACTGCTACTTCATTTCAGGCATCTCTGAGCAAGATCTGTTTCAGCTCTAGGTGTAGGGATTGCTTTCTCCACTGTTAGGATTCTTAATCTGTGACAGGTTCATAACCTCATTGATCAAGACTTCAAGATCAGCCTCATCCACCTTTTTAACTAACAATTCCTGAAAATGGCATATTTCCCAAGAGAATGTCTGATCGAGTATCTGAACAAAGAGGCTAAAAATGCCTATTGTTCAGGTAACTATATTTCTGTGGGGCATTTCATCAAACAACATCTTCGCATCATTCATACAGCAATGATCATCATCATCATCTCAGTCACGTGTTTGATGTCGAAAGCAGCTGCCTTTAGCATTACGGGTTTTTCTGCATTCTGGTTTTAGTTTTAGGGCGTATGATTTCTGTAGAAGAATTTCATCAGTTGCATTGTGAGAGATGTGATCTGTGATTAAACGTTGAACATTATTGAAAAAACCACCAAAAGTTGAGACGTATTACTGAATTTAGATTTCTTTTGGAAAAGTCTTGCTGAAATCAATTTAGACTTTTCAATTCATTGACTCGAGTTGAACATGACAGGGCATGGAATTCAACCAATCTGACAATTTCCACACGGTATATATAATTCATCTTTTCAAAGCATTAAAAGTTTGTCCATCAACTTATATAATATTGAGATCTTCTTGAATAACTTAGGTAACTTTCTCAGCAGGGAGAAAAGATTGGGAAGCAAAATGAGGATGGCCTCACTATTCCTGACCGCGCTCTTCCTCCACCTAGCGACGACGGCGGCAGCGCAAGGCGCATCTCTGTCGAAGCCGGGCTGCCGGGAAAAGTGTGGAAACGTCATCGTTCCATATCCTTTCGGCATCGGCATGAACTGCAGCGCTGATGTAGCTTTCACGATCATCTGCAACGAAACCTTCAATCCCCCTAGACCATTTTTTATGGTGCAAATAGGCTTCGAACAAGTGGTAGATATCTCGTTGGCCACCAAAACAGTTACGGTGATGCAGTCCGTCTCTCCTCTCAACTGCTCTAGAGATAGAAAGCTCCTGCAGCTGGGACAGCCCCTGGCTGGATTCTCTTTCGCCACCTTCTCCAGCGTCTACAACAGATTGGTCGTCGTCGGCTGCCAGAACGTCGTCTCCCTGCTCCCTTCCTACGGCGAATGCAACCCGATCTGCGAAATCTCATCGATCTGCAATGGAATAAACTGCTGCCAGAACGTCATCCCGCCACGGCAGAGAGAAATCGAGTTTTTCTACAGAAATCCCGAAGCGGATAGCAATGTTTCTCTCAGCTGCGGTTATGTGTTTATGACTGATCAGAGATGGCTGCTCAACGAATACGCTAACTACACCAACTTACATAACTTGTCGTCTCCCATTAGCTTGTCATCGGATCTCCGTGCGCCTCTGGTGCTTGAGTGGGAATTCGAGATATCCGATGCCACGACTCTGCCAGGGGTTCAATGCGAGAAAATTGAGTTTCCATTTTTCTTGTTAGATGGAGAAAACAGTAGTTCAATGAGCACTACCATATGCTCTTGCAGGCCTGGTTATCAAGGCAATCCTTATCTGAGCTGCGAGGACGTAGACGAGTGCGGGAATTCGTCGTTGAACACCTGCCAAATCGGGACTACGTGTGTCAACACGGACGGTTCATTCTCATGTCAAGTTCAAGCTCGAGCTCAGGGCGATGATAACGGAGCCGAGATGAAAACAGTAATCATCGGTATCAGCTGTGGCTTAGGTGGGTTGGTTTTTCTTGGAGGGGCGTTGGTGTCTTCCAAAGTCGCGAGGAAAAGAATCGAAGCCAACCGTAAGAAGAAGTTCTTCAAGCGAAATGGTGGATTCTTGCTGCTGTCTTCTACTAATAATGCTGCCGAGAATATCAGATTCTTCGAGTCGAAAGAATTGGCATTGGCCACTGATCGTTACAACGAGAATCGTGTACTTGGTCGTGGTGGGCAAGGCACGGTCTATAAAGGAATGCTACCCGATGGAAGAATCGTTGCAGTCAAGAAGTCCAAGAAGATGGATGAATCCGATGTTGGAGGATTTGTCAATGAGGTGGTGATACTGTCGCAGATCAATCATAGGAATGTGGTGAAGTTGCTAGGATGTTGTCTGGAGACTGAGGTTCCTCTTCTCGTGTACGAGTTTGTTCCAAACGGCACGCTCTTCCAACACATCCACGATCTAGGTGGCGAGTTCCCTTTGTCGTGGAAGATTCGTGTGAGAATCGCGACAGAAGTAGCAGCTGCTCTTGCTTACTTGCATTACTCTGCATCGGTTCCTATCTATCACAGAGACATCAAGTCGACCAACATACTCTTGGACGAGAAGTATCACGCCAAAGTCTCGGATTTTGGGACGTCGCGGTCGTTCGACGTTGATCAAACTCACGTGACCACGCGAGTGATGGGGACTTTCGGGTACATGGATCCCGAGTACTTCCGGTCGAATCAGTTCACAGAGAAGAGCGACGTGTACAGCTTTGGCGTGGTTGTGGTGGAGCTTCTAACGGGGGAGAAAGCGGTCACTGCAGCGGCTAAGGATGAAGGAGGGAGGAGTCTCGTCGCGCAGTTCTTGCACACGATGCAAGGAGATAAATTGTTCGACATTCTTGATCCGGAGGTGGTGAGAGAAGGTCGGGCGGAGGATGTGGTGGCGGTAGCGGGGCTTGCTCGGAGATGTCTGAGTTTGGATGGAAAGCGAAGGCCGACGATGAAGGAAGCGGCGATGGAGTTGGAAGCGATCCAAATGGGGAAACTAGTCTCGAATCTGCAAACTTGTGGTGATGAAACAGAGCCAGCGATCTCGATTGCGGTTTATGATTCTTTATTAATCTCAGACACCACCGGTTTTAGCACGACTGCAGATTCATCGGAGTTTCCTTTTCTGTCTACGAGTTCGTGTAATAAGATATAAACACGAAAAGTTTCCTTTTCTGTCTGGGGTTTGATTAGGATTTTGTTTGGGCAGTTGGTCGTTCGTTTGTTATAGTCTAAGCACGAATTTTACATGGTATTGGACTCTTGTGGTTTGGATGGATCAAGTGCCCCCATAATATTTTTTTGCGCTATGTAATCTATTAGTTTAATAATATTATTAATAAAAATGAAATTTATAATAACATTATATATCCTAGTTTTAGATTTATGAACCCTAAAATAATGGATTATTCATAAATAATATATATATATATATATATACCCTAATTCTATGGAAAGAACCTTAGTCAATAATTATAAAATCAAACAAAATTAAAACTGAAGAGAAAAAAAAAGACGAAAGAAAATTAAAAGTGTGACACCAAATTTAGTACACTCAAGTGCGTCAATCTTATTTATAAGTAGGGAAATTTATGTTATCAGTAAAAGTATTGGCCCAAATCATGTCATTTGCCCATTAAATTAGAATCCATTTTCACATAGATGGGTGGTTTACGATAAAGAGATATTTATATGTGGATTTTGTAAAAAATCCCCAATACACAAATTAAAAACATCCCACTGGATTTCGTAATAGCTTTGAATGTATAAATATTAATGGATTTTTTTTAATTTCAGTGGAACTAAGAATGAAAAACAAATTCCATGTGGATATAGTGATGATAAAACTCTAGTTGATTGTAACTAGAGTCCAGATACCAATAAAAAGATGAAGTTGGATTGTAACTAGTGTACAATCATATTTTACTAATTAACATTTAATAATTAATAGGTTTAATTAAGCACTATCATCTGGCCTCATGTTACAGCCATTTGCAAACAACCAAGCAGGATCTTCTATTGTCCGATTGTGTTTCATCCTCTAAATCATTACAAATAAACGCTATGTGGCAATCTTGTGTGTTAGAGTTAATAAGGTATTAACTAACGATGCAAGGAAAATCTTAAGGAAAGTCAATGATCTACTAAATATAATTAATACAGAGAATGAAAAAGATTATGCTAGGATTGATTCTTCCATTTAGGAGAGCACGGTCTCACCATTAATCTTTGCAATATCTAATACCAAGAAAGTTCTGGTAATATATAAGAATGGTTGAAAATTTAGAAAAGTGGGTTTGGTCCTTGGGGAAATGACTAATCGTCCATAGTTGTAGCCCTTTTTCATTATGTGATGACTGAAAGCATAACCCTAACTAAGTGAATGATTAAATGCGCAAGTTATCAATTCTTAACTTGTGTCAATGCCTTCTTCACTTGATGAAGAATTTTTCTCAGAGATGATTTTGTTAGAAATTGGTATATGTATATTGTCAAGAGTTGGTTCCCAAACAGTTGCATTTGTTCACAAATTGCCAATATTTCCTCTGCTGAGATTTCATTTCAAGAAGAGTTCATCACCCTTAATTTTTTTTGAAGATTCATTATGGGACCGTGCTGCTCTGCTAGATGGAAGAGCTGAGATATCCTCTATATATATATGGAATAATCGATTTTAGCATAATCATTTTCGTTCTCTACATTAATTAGATTTGGTGTATCTTTGACATTATTTTTGCTTCTTTTTTTTCGCACACTGTTAGTTAACATTGCTAACTTTAACATATACGATTGCAACATAGCGTTCATCTATAAATGCAGTAGAGGATGAAACACAATCATGCAATAGACAAACAACATATCTAAGAATTGAAACCCTGCTACTTCGATTTCAAATATGACAAGGTAAGGATGATAGAATAACGACACATTAATTACTTTTACCAAATTCTCTTATTTATAGTAATCGGTTGTCTAATTTATTAAGTAATCGTACGTGCGCGTGTCGAAAATTTCGATCATTATGTTCATTTTTTAGAGGTCTCCTCACATGCATTCTTCAAGAACTAAGATAATCAAAATCCTACACAGTAACCATAATTAAGACAAGACTTGACCTGTGTTTGCCACAAAAAGAAAATTCAATAATGTAATCTGACAGGTGTCGAAATATGAGAGGCATGATGATTTATTGGAATATCAGCTATTTCACTTTTTTCTGTAGATAGGAATGAAACGGGAAAAACCTCATCCTTCAAGCAAAATCATTACATATTCAATTAATTAGCAGCCACTAACCACGTTTCTTGCTGCAATTAGGAGACGTCGTTTAGAAGGTCAAATCTTGATTAGACTCGTGATTTGTTTTGGATTGGTATCCAAAAGCAAAATCCAAGTTGGGTTTTGCTCGATTTCTTTTCAAAAGGAAAACAATCGACCTCTCCAGGTTATAAAATTAAAAATCTCAAATTCATATTTTAATCAAATTTTTAATTATTTACTCATTCTAAGTGACTTAAGTATGACGTCAGCCCTAATGAGAGCTAGCTCAAGTGGTAAGGTTGAGATATCCAAAAACTCTCATAGCTAGAAATCTTGGATTCAAGTTCAGCTTATATCCGGTGTATTGTTATTGTCCTGCTTTTGTGCAATGTAATGGTCTCGTCCTTGTATATAATTATTATGATATAAACTACATGTAATTTAAATATATATATATATATATATGGACGTCGGCATCGAAGTTTTTGTCAATTTCAATATGTCACTATTAAGGGCACATTGAAATAAGTATCGATGATAATAAATATGAAAGAAAAAATATTTTGTGTAATCATATTGAATGTATTAATATATGATACCATAAAATAACACATGAAAGGGCGTCACAATCCATAAAATCAACCAACACTAACTTTTTTCTTATATCGCCATTATCGTGTTCTGGACTTGTAATCCCGACACGTGTAATTTAATCGAGTTCTTAATTCTAATATACTTTTAAAATTTTAGGTCGCCGACATATTCCATTTCTTGTCATTTATTTATTTTGTAAATTAATTATCCCCAAGTCCTAGCCGCTTAGATAATTTAAATTCACTGACAATTTTAGATAAGTAAGACAGCAATTTCTTTATTTATTTCATAATCCATAAAATATTTATGAGTTTCAGATATATAACATTTAATTTATAAGCTCATATACCAAATAGATCTTTGTTGGCAACAAAAACATGGTCAATCGAAAGATGATGAAATCCATGTTTTGCTGGAAAATCTTGGTAGTGGTGTTTAGATGTGGTGAATCTGATAAAAGACCCCGCAAATCCAAACCACCAACACCTGCCCACTTTTTGATACCAAAAAGGGAAAATAAATATTATAAACTCCAACAACTAAACACTATTTTATTTTTCGTCGTTCAATTAAAAAGTGTGTAAACAGTCGGTTAAGGTAAAAAAATCCGATATTTATTTTGATCTCTTGCCCTTCATAGTATATTATTAGCTCTCTCTTTTAATAGGCTAATATTTTGGGACGAGTTCTCCTATTTGGTTAGTAACATTAGTGCTTTCATTAAGAGCTCGACGACTCGGAGTGGTGGCCTGGGGAAGGAGCCAGTCATGACCAACGAGGATGTTGGCCCTTAAGGAGGGTCGATTGGTACGGACTCTTGTGCAAGGAAATGTGTTTGGTCTGTAACATTGTCTCTCCTCAAAATCTGAATTTGTAGAATTTAGAGAATGAAATATGATCTGATCTTGATATCTTATTCTAATGCGGAGTATTACTAGGCTACAAGTATGTAGTATACTAGTATTTCACATATTATCAATGCTTCTAAATGCTAAGATCGTTCCTATATTGAAGTGACATGATATTTTTGAATTATGAAATCAACAAAAATACATACTAAATTCAATGGGTAATCACAAATCTTGTGAGCTGGTACTTGTACTCATAAAGGAAAGAAAGATGCAACTTTAGGTATTAAGAAAAAAGTGTCCAAACAAAAGGCAAAAACGTTTCGTTAAAGAGTGGATCGATCAAGTTGACCCTAGCCAGTGTCACATATTTTTAATTTAATTCCCTAGGGGGGCGGGGGGTGTCTACGTGTGACAAATTGATGTTTTATTGCAAGTTTTGGATGAACGTGGTTCGTATTTGGGAAAGAATTCTAAAAGGACAAAACTAGTAAAAAGAATGAGTCATTACAGAATTGAAATAAATTATTTTGAGGTGAGACATGAGTCATGACTAGTTACGATGTGGGCTTCGCTGGAAAGAGGCATACTAGTGGTTAATTTGATTTCTTTTTAAAGTATGGAAGAGGAACTTTATTATAAATAGCATGTCCAGACGACGAAAATAAATTACAGTTGCCATCATTAAATTCATCAGATTCGAATATTAGACCTCCGAGCATAAACCGACCAATTAAGTCATCACTTTTAGGAGACTTAAACAATTGAGCATCTTGTATTAGATGAAGGAGCTTGATACTTTTATTAATATATAGATAAAAAAAAAATTGGTAATTAATTGTAAAATGAAATTATAATCAATTATGATGGACTCAAATATAAAACAGTAATTTCTGATACTGATATTAACCACTCTATTACTAGACCAATATTATAAAGAGATGAGATATTTATTACATCTCAAAATAACAAGATTAGTAATTTATGTTGACATAATATAAAATTTCTTGATTGGTGCATAAATTGATAATTATGCTACCTAACTCCATAACGAAAATCATTTTAGTCTAGGACCGATTTTAGTCTTGAAATTAACACCAGTCCATGCACAAGAAGAACTCGTTTATATAATGTTTTGCCTTTTTTTCATCAATGCAATTTGATTGATTAAACAATATTTTTGTTGCCGTCATCATGATCCAGCTGAAAGTGATATTATTATTTAATTAACTTTTTAGTAATGAATTATTAATTGTTAAGTCGAATTTATTGGGATTTGCATTGGATAGCATATTCCATGGACGGAGTTCTATTCGTTCATTTGTTTTTATACGGTTTAGCCTATTTTAATTACTTTAATTTAATTAATAACACGAGATAATTAAAAATTTAGAATGTCTCTAAGTAGTGAATGCAAAGACCGTTATAGGTCAAAATATAAAATTACTTGGTTTGATTGAGTTCTATTTTATAATTATTATTAGAAATTTAATGAAATTGATGAATTATGTTATATGGGACTAAACATTTAAATTCATTTTTTGAGTCTTGAATCTTGATTAAATATTCAAATTCCTTTTCGTTATCAATATATGTGTGCGTGTTTCACAAAATTAAAGCTCGAGTTGTAAATAAACAAAAAAATATATAAGTACGGGAAAATCAAATTAATTCAGATTTCAATTGATGCTCATTGAAGTTATGTAGCTAAAAACTCTAGAAATTAGATAAAAGTCGAGCAATAAAAAATCATGTTCTGCTCCCATCAATTTGATTTTGGTGCACACCTCAATTTTTTTTATTAATTAATGATAAATTAAGTCACATTAATTGACCTGTGGGTTGGTGCCATCAAAATTACTGTTGCAGTGCTGACTAACAATTGATGTTGATTAACTAGGTGGAAAATAAAAATTAAAAATTGTCTTGATACATCACAATCTCAACAAAAATAATAATTGTTAAATCTAGGAACTTCATGGAAGTTCTCTCTGCACTTTCCGAAAATGCCATATTCTTTATTGTACGTGTCACATTCATGCTTAACTTATAAAAAAGTAAACAAAATTGGGAACAAATTCGCAGCGTAACTTTCTCTAATATTTGAGAGTTTCCATTTGATTATTAAGACATTTTATGTGAAATTTGAATACATAATACTTCGATAATTTTTATTTTTTTTAACTAATCAAAAACGCACACAATCACATCATCATTATGCATACGACTAGTGATTCAAATTTTCTTCTTAATTCAAGGTTTTATGTGATATTTTCTGGCATCTAATTTCATATTTTTTAGAAATGTTAATGATTTATGATCTCACATTGATTCTTTCTCTAACATTGGTATTCAAGAATTCTAATATATCATCTTTTTAGGTTAATATTTACAAATTATCTTAATCATATGATTGCATAGTTTACATTCATAATATAATGGTTCTCCATTTACCTCCATCTTTGAATCTTAGAAAAAACGAATAGTAAATGAATTATCATCATCATCATTCTCCTCGTTGTTGTTGTTGTAACTGTTGTTGCTGCTACTATTTATAGTAGTAGTGATTGAAATTCTCTTTTTAATTTGTAGTCCTAGCCTCCTAGTTAACATCTTTATAATTCTATAATATTATTTATTTTAAATTCTAATTCTAATATTTTTATATTAAAAAATCATGATTAACTTTAATCGGATGATTGCATTAAATTGGTAGAAATTTACCTTGATTTTAGAAAGGATCGTGGTTAACTATATGTCAAAATTTTACATATTAATTAAAATAATTAGTTTATCTTAATATATTTTTATTTTTATTTTTTCTACTAACTTACTGACTCGATTGGTCATGATCATCATCATCATATATTATAATCTCTCCTTAATTCAAAATTCTATGTGGCATTCCCACATACTATTCATATTTATCTTTAAATTTTTTGTGTATTTTTTAATTCATATTATTTTAAAAATTTTGAATTCTACATTAAACTTTTAGCAGTCACCATCGACGGACTAACCTATATAAAAATAGATTCAATTTTTCATGTCTCAACCAAAAATTCACTTTTAGTTAGTGAAGTGGTTGAGATTAACATTAATCAAACAACAGTGCTATTTTAATTTTGCTAGATAAATCATTTATTTCATTTAATTTTTTAAATAAATTAGTTTGACAGTATGACATCTATTTTTATATTGAGATGAGAATCAAGGTGGTTAAGTAGCGGATATTATACATTTTATTAGTAAATTTCACTATTCGAAATTTATTGACGTCAATAACCAATTATTATAACAACTTATATTTAATTAGTTATATATATTGTAAATGAATTTGGGTAATTAGCTAGTATTATACGAATTTTGTATCATCATTTTACGTGAGATTTCACCAATTTGAAACCTAAAAATTTGATCTAATTTGAATAATTTATTTTATATAACAATCTTAGTTGGCGTGTATTATATTGAGAATTTGAGATGAGAATGAAGAAGACTAATTAGCAGGTAATTATACGATTTATTAGTAATATTTATTGTTAGAATTTTATGACATCGATAATCAACTATTACAACAACTTATATTTAATTAGCTACATCTATTATAAATAGGTTCGAGTAATTAGCGAGTATTATACGAATTTTCTGACGAGATTTTCATGAGATTTTAACAAGTTAAAACCTAAATAAAATAATATAATTTGTATACTTTGGTTTTAAATAATAGTATTAAAATTAAGTTATAGTTTATTCTATTGAGAATATGAGATTAGAATGGAGGCAATTAATTAACGGGTATTTATGCAGTTTATTAATATTTTTTATTATTCAAATTTTATTGTAACCGATATTCAATTATGACCACAACTTATATTTAATTGGCTACATATATTACAAATAGGTTTGGATAATTAGTGGGTAATATTATACGGATTTGAGACACTGACAAATAAAAAATCAATCGACATGTCTACATGAAATTTTATCTAATTTTAAATTTTTTGTTATTTAGTTTATTTATTATTTTGTTTACTTTGTTGTGTTCGAGTTGACAAGGCGCCATATAATCAATTAGTGTAACAATTTATATTCATAAATTGAAACAAGTCTAATTAGCTTGTACTATTAATAAATTTGAGACAAGAATGAATAGTGAAATCATTTTTCAATTTGATGTGGAATAGATACATAAATATACATTCTAAGATGGTTTGGTTGCTGAACCTTAACCTTATTATTTCAATTCATCAACTGATTTTTAGAAAACTTCACAAATTGGAGTATCAATTAAATTGGAATATCACATTCACATTTATATTTATATTATTTATTATTGATTTTTACTTTGTAATGTTTCGATTTTATCAAGACAAATAACCAATTATAACAACTTACTTTTATAAATCCAAACGTGTTTGGGGACCCAATGGACAATACTAGACGAGTTTGGGATAAGAATGGATAATTAGCGGATTTGTGCTATGTATTATCTTATATTGTTATGTTCAAATTTTATTTAGACAAATAACCAATTATTTAACAGCTTATAATGAGATTGAGTATATAGTGGGTATTACTATATTTATTTCGGATGAAAATGAGCGGTAATATCATTTTTAAATAGAGTTTGTGACATCTATGAGTATATAAACTACAAATGGATCCGAACATTAATCGAGATGCCCACACAAACTCTTCTTTAATTTTTTATATAATTTTATTTATCTATTTATTATTAATTTTTATTTTGCATTCTTCAAGTTGTTATTGAGACATATAATCAATTATTGTAACATATTATATTTATAAATTCAAATGATTCGGGTAATTAACGAGTATCACTATTTATTACTATACGTGATTAACATTGGAATGAGTGATGAAATTATTTTTTGATTGGATCTATGATAAGTACGAGTACATAGTTTGTAGATGAATTTGGTGGTTGACCTGTACTAGCCTCATAATTTTAGTTTATTGTCGTGCTCCACTATGACTAACGATTTTATATTATTGAACCAGCCTAAAATATAAAGTTATTTTTATAATTTATACTTATAAAGTATAATAATAAAATGATCACTCGTTGAGTACACTTGTATAAATATTCTATAATTTGTAAGAAGGATTTGAGCCTATTAACGCATAGTTCAATTCATTAGCATGAATATGGTGTGTAGCAATAGCATATTTATTACGATGCATAAACAAGTTATTGACGAGAATCGTTCATCGAAACATATAGCGTAATTTTCGTTCCACAAAATTTAAAAAACGAGGTATATAAACCTTCAAATAATAAGTAATTAACTTTATTAGATTTCTCAATTTACCTAAAGGCTGCAATATTTGGGTGAATCAAGTCACGTGTTACATGTGAATCCAAATTTTACACATAAAAATAAAAATAAAAATAAAAATAAAAAACTTTTTCACTTTTATATCGTACCTCCTAGAAGGGGCTCATGCTATACCATGTGCTTCTTTCACTAGCTAGCTACTAGCTAAACACTTGAAGTCTTGAAACATATTATCCTTTTCAAAACAAAAACAAAACAAAAAAACGCTTTGTATAATAATACCTTATCCTCATCAAACAATCATGAATTCAGTAAAAAATATGTTGAGTGTTTTTATTTTCCAAATAAATGTCACCACAATATCTAATTTGGTGAATTTTGTAATTGAAATGACATGATTAGAAGAATTCAATACTTTCTCCAATTTTTTAAAATAAAGTTTATTACGAAAACATAAGAATATTTGGATTCTAACCTCTAAAATAATTATATTTGCAGTGAAAGTTAATTGGACTGAAAAATAATAAATTTTTTGTTTCCTCTATAATTCGAACATAGATTTTTATTTATCTAACGAGAAAAATACAGTCATTATAGTCTGTAAATTTTCACAATCAAATGACTGAAAATAATTATCAGCTTTCATAATAATAATAATAAATAGATTTTATTGAACTTGAATATATATTATTGAATTTGAATAAAACTTTCTTCATAACTGAGATTTTCAGAATGGTACATGTCTTCTTACATTTTCTTGTTCTTTCTTTAATGGGTTATTTAGGCTGGAGAAATTGATCTAGTCCAATTTTATGATATTAGAAGAAATACTAAGAAAGTGGTCAATCTTACTTATTCAATCTTTAATTATTGCATGAAGAAAAGGAAATAATGAATTTGTATAATAGAAAGTAGGGATGTCAATCGGGCCAATCCTATCGGGTTGTCGGGCTATTCGATGACGGGTCATTCGGGTTGTAATTTTTTCGGGTTAGAAATTTTCAACCACAACCCTAAATTACCGGGTTTTGGGCTAACCCATCGGGCCAATCGGGCTCAAAAAAATTTATGAATTTTTTAAATGTATATTTGTAAAAAAGAAATACATCAATAAATGAATGTCATTTCAACTCAAAACTAATATATAGCTTTTAGAGATGTAAGAAAATACATTTTTCTTAATAGATTATAATTTTTTTTTAAATTTTTAAATCTAAACATTTTATATTAAATGTTATAGTAAAATATAGAAAAATGAAATGATGAATATAACTTTCAAATATTGAATCGAATTGTATTTTTTCACATACATTTGAAAAAAATCTTATCATACTAACCCTATCGGGTTGCGGGCTATTCGGTTCAGGGTCATTCGGGTTGAGATTTTTTTTCGGATTGTGATTTTTCAACCCTAATCCTGGGTTAATCGGGTCAACCCACGAGTTTCGGGCTAAATTGACATCCCTAATAGAAAGAGATAAACTTTGTTCACGATTGAATGAGTTCTAAAGCAACCTCAAATAACTTTGCTTATTCGGGGTTGCAGATTACATTAATCTTTATTTGCTTTGCGTTATAATAGCATTTGTATTTTCGTTTTTCTTATTTTTTATGTACCGTCCGCCAGAGAGAAATTTATGTATATTGCGGCTATTGCCGATAATTTTAAATTAAAGATCTCATGCTGTATCAATTATCTCGTTGACACAATTTTTAGATGAATTATCAACACCTAACATTAATTTTTATTACAAGTTATGTCAATATACAGTATAAGATTATCATATGTATATAGTATTATCTACGCTCTTTTTTCTGAGGATAATTCATAAGTATAATTAAAAATAAAACGAAAATTTGCAATAGAATCTGATTATACAGGGTAGATGTAACAATTTAATTTTTCTGAGTCTATAATAAAGTTCATTAAAGACATTAGCCGTCACAGCCTTTATTACGATTATTTTTCTCTTTACCAAGTTTTTATGTTGAGAAAGTATTTAAGTATAAATTTTTTTTGACAAATCTATCACTTTTAGGTCATGTTTGGCTGTTTGATAGCCTTGATAAACCCAATATAAGTGTTTCATCAGGGCCTATCAGGGTCAAGTTTACATCTCTAGTTAACTTGTGTTTTGGAGTAGGCCTGCGAAAGCCCATGTGTTATCCGCCCTAAATCTTAAATTACCTATCGCCTCATTTTGCCGTGATAGATACTCTGTGATAATTTCCAATATCAGATTAACTTTGTTTCTTCCCCCTCGTTCCTCAATTTGTGTTGGGTTTCTCAAATTCTTCTCATTTGCCCCTCAATTTTTGCTGGGTTCCTCAATTTCTTCTCCTTTACTCGTGCCCCTCACGAAACCTAATTTATGTTGGGTTCTTCGACATCCTTCCGATCTGCAGCTCGATGGAATACCTTCACGAAGAGGAGTCATCCCTAGGAAGGTAAATTAGCACACCCAACTCTGTCTAATTTTTTTATTTTAGATCGTCAGTCACTAACAATTGGCCTATCCCCCTCCACTCACTATCTCTGCAGCCTCGAAAGTTCTTTTCCCCTCCCATATGAAAGTAACTTTTATCTCTCCAATCCTTTTTCTATGCATCTATGAGTTCGTTGCTTGATTCATCATCAATTGAGTTGGAATTCTACATGTTCCGGTTTATGTTTCGGTTGTATAGTTCACCGATTTAATTTGATCTGGTTGAATTTGACCAAGCTGATTATTACTTCAATTTGATTTGACGAGAAGTGTTAGCTGCATTTGGAATTTTTGCTGGAAATTGCGGCGGCCGGCAAAGTATACAAGCTTGATCATCGTTCGTCTTTTGATGTACCTCGGCGGTTGTAGATTAAAGAGGACGAGGTAATAAAATAATGCAGTCACTCTTCATTAGTGTAATCTAGGGACTGATTTGACATTTCAAACTAGCATTGATGATCTAAATGTCCATATAAATTTTAATCTTACTTCAAATCATTGCTATCAAACACAAAATTGTAAATTATGTTACTCTATCTTATAAAACCAAGATGATATTACTTCTTCCTATCTACTCTACCCTATCAAATATGGCGTTAACGTCAAATGGAAAAAATTAAATAAAATAAAAATGTTGTTCCACTAAAAGCGCGAAGTACAGAAAGGTTAGGTAAAAGCATGCACATTTGACGAAATGTCTCGACAGTCGACACTATTGAAAATTTATTCAATCTATAAAGTTTTTTATTTTTTAATTCCATGTCCTACAATTTTATTTTATTTTTGAATAAAAAAATTGTGAAAGGAAAAAAATATTTCATTGGTGGCTATAAGGGCGAAACATTGTTCTCGTTGATAACGAATATACTAAAATTATATTTGAGAGCAAACAAAAGATTTGGTCGAATTCTTTGTGTTCTATTATATTTAATCGTATTTTATAGTTTATTACATTTTGAAAAATGAATTTGACATTAATAAAACTAAATGATGCCAAACGTTAGGGTGCATAGATTGTGAAATTTGAGGGGATTGTTTTTTGGATGAAATTTTAAAATGTCTTATTATATATGTTTTTCGGTCAAATTCTTTAAAGTATTCCTAATGTCATAAACACAATTGTAGATAAAATTTTACACAATTTTTACATGTTCTTTACTTTTTGATTTTTTTGAAATTGAATCATTTTTCCAGTCACTTTTCACGAGAGTTTTTCACGACTACTTATGAATACTTTTGCAGATATTTTTCACGGATAATTATAACAAGTACTTTTCACAGTCTTTCATAGGTACTCCTCACGAATATTACATTATGTGCAATAATTAGTATTTCTTACAAGTATAAATGTGTAAGAAATGTATAAAACTTTACATAAAATTTCATGTAATCTATCAAAGTTTAAGGATATAATAGTCCATTCACTTTTATTAAGATACTTTTCTTATGTTTTTATGGAGTAGGATATTTTTCATAGATAACTTATAAATTATTACATTTTTACCTATTAGCGCATTTTTGGGGGGTTAATTATAATTTATAGCATGAACTTTCAATTTTCATCAATTTTGTAGCCTCAATTTTGATTTAATTTGTTTTATAGTCTGAAATTTGAGAAAAGTTTCAATTATAGCATGAACTTTGAATTAGTTTATTTTATAGCCTAAACTTTGAGAAAAGTTTCAATTACAATATGAATTTTGATAAATTGTCTAATTATAGTCATCAACAACAACAATGTCAAGTTTGTGGCTAATTTTTGGTCGTTCTATAACAAGACTCATTTGATTGATGCATGAACTTTGTTGATCATGTCAATATGATGATTTTGACGTATTACTTAACAATTTTGGTTGAGTATTGAAGACAAATTTTGGCGAAGCTGTGACAATATTTGTATTTGCACTATTACAGTAAAATTCATCTTCATATCTCAACCAAGATTGTTGAATATGATAACAAAATCCGTCTTGACATAGTTGACATATCTCATGCATTAATTGAATGAATCTTGTTATAAAATGACTGGAAATTAGCCACCAATTTGATATTGTTGTTGTTTATACTATAATTAAACAATTTCTCTAATTCGAGCTATAACTAAAATTTTCTCAAAAGTTTAGGTTAAAAAATAAACTAAATTAAAATTTAGGCTATAGTTGGAACTTTTCTCAAAGTTTAGGCTATAAAACAAACTAAATTAAAGTTGATACTATAAACTGAAAAAGCTAAAAATTCAAGCTATAAACTATAATTAACCATTTTTTAGTTATGACTCACCCGTATCCCACACATATGTACTCGATATGATTCGAACCTCTCATTTATTGGTTTGAGGAAATTATATAAGTTTACTATGATAGACAAATAATTTGTTGAAAATTATAAAATCAATTACAAATTAATAAATTGAGATCACTATATGTCATAGAAAAGAGTTAACAATACAAACATTTTACACGCACTACACATACATATTGCAAATACAATTGTATTTTTTTTAAAATTCAACTAGACTTATGTTTTCCTGCCCATTTATTTCATCGTCAATTCACATGTAAGACAAAATAAATATCGAACTGTTATATGTTATTCTAGTAATTGCAAACAATTAATATGAAAACTCATTCTAATTCATAAATTAAAAATAAAATTACATAAATTTTCAAAATTCAGAACCAGTAAAATGAATTCATGATAAAAAATTTGATGTAAGAAAAGATGGAACCCAATTTCAATAAAATCAAGGCTTTGGAACTTGGAATTGGAAAAAGGAAAAGTTTGGTTTGAATAAATGAATGATCAAGTGATGAGAAGTCCATGCCTGCCCTCAAAATATAAATAGAATAGTAATAAATCTATTTTCATTTTTTTAATTATTATCGCAAATAACATATTCTGTCACCAAAGGAGTAATCAATTTTGAAAGAAAAAATTCCAGAACAAATATCATAGTTTATCGAACAGATGGTGCGCGTTAGCTGCTGGCCTTTCCCAAACTCCTCTTGGCTTGGGTTTGAGTCATATTCATATTGGTCGACACTTTTTTTCTAGGATCTCAGTCTCGTGGCGCTGCTTTGTTTCTCGTCTTTTCCTTAAGGGTCTTTTTTTATTTTATTTTTATTATTTTTTTATTTTTTATAATGTGGGTTTGTTTCCCTATTTATTTTATTGTAACAGATGAGTATTCTTTTTTATTCATCGATATTTTTTCTCAAAATTTTATCACATAAATTTTAATGAGACTCGGCCCTATTCTGTGGCTCATGCTTTCACGGATTTTTTTTAGGTCTTTCGTTTTTTCCTTTTCTTTTTCTTAATAAAACTTAAATATTATTACCATCATAGTTTATACTTTTATCATGATATCAGATATCAAATTTATTGTAGTTTAATTTTTAATACTAGAATAGTTTTCAGATTGTTCGTATTTTCCACAATAAGTAGGAGTGAAAGAGTAAATTTCTCGATCTTTTATGTATACATTTTTTAACTATTGGAGACACATATTTGGTGACGGAAATCAGTAATTTTGATGATATTTTATATATATATATATAATATTCTATGTTACCATTAACTCTTTTTATAATATCTCAAGACGAAGAGTATCCATAATGCTGAGCATTAAGTCTTTGAACACTTACACTATTCATGTAGCCTACCTATATTTTTTATTTCTTATTTTTTTCTTAATTATATATTCAAATTAAATTGATTTATGAATAACTGAAAATTACTAATTTCATTAAAAATAACTTAAAATTACATAGTTGAAATAAAAAAGTACATAATTGAAATAAAAAATTTACAAAGTTTAAATAAAATTCTACTCTTCGAGGGGATTGAAGCGTGCCCAAGTCTCTTTAACTAGATCATGTTGGAGTCGACCATGATGGCTCTATCGCGTGTCGACTCACGATGAGATGCGTAAGTTCAGATGCGCACATTGAGTTAGGGCGTCATTTGCAATGGATGAGCCAACCGTGTCTTCGTCAACTCAATTAGCGGTGTTAGCTCATTCGTCCTCAATAATCATGTTGTGCAATATGATGCACGCATACATGATATTCGCTAGCACGTCCTTGTACCACATACAACCCAGACATTTGATGATTATGATTTGTGCTTGAAGCATGTTGAATGCGCGTTACACGTCTTTTCTCACCGACTTATGCTTCTGAACGAAACAGACTCTTTTTGGGTGGACACGAAAAGGACTAGACGAAAGTCGGCCACCTGGGATAGATGTCGTCCGCGAGATAGTAGTCCATTTCATATTAACGTCCATTGGCCATGAAGCTTATGGCAGGGGCCTACCGGTCAACACGTCGTTGAAGACATCAGAGTGGTTCAACACATTGATGTCGTTGTTTGACCCGACGACACCAAATAACGCATGCTAAATCCATAGCCAGTAGTCGATGATTGCTTCTAAGATGATGGTTGGATGGGTGCCACGGCCGCTGGTATATTGCCATCTCCATGCTGATGGACAATTTTTTCACTCCCAAATCATACAGTTGATGCTGCCAAGCAATGCCGGGGAAACCATATTGTGCCTCGTGCATATTGAGCAGGTACACTGACATTCGGTGACCTCAAGTATTCCTGGCCGAATGCGTCTTGAATGTCCTTGCAGGATTGTTTCAAGCATTCTCGCCTCGTGCTTTTTGACGGGGTGCAAGTACTTGTTGAACATGTCGGAACTTCCGCCAATTATGAGTTGTCGGATTACCAATATACATTTTTGGAGCATGGAAAGGCCTTGCCGCCCAATACCGTCCCGCCACGGTTGAAAGTACTCTTCACTCGCTACCAACATATTTGTTATGCAAATGAATAAGTTTCGGCTCATACGTAACCGCCGGCGAAATACATCTGCCCCATCGTAGATTTTCGGAGAAATAATTTGCGCCAGGTGGACGTATTGCCTCAGTGGTCGAGGTTGATTGGCTCCATTGCAGCCATATAACGCATTGCATGCACCTTCACATCACAAGTCATATGGAAATAACGCTCATAGTCGTTGTTAGATTATCGTTGCCAGAGAAATTACCGTAATTCCGTATGGATCCATATAAACAACACATATTTACAAGAGAAAAAAATTAAAATATAGAGAAAAATTTGAGAAGAATATAATTTTGGTGTGAATGGGGCGGGGTTTATTAATAAAAAATTAGAATTACAAAAAAAAGAGAGTGCCGCTGGAATAAACGTTGGGGTATTTCTTTAAAATCTAATTTTCGGATAAATTAAGAAAAATAATAAAAAATATGCCATGTGGCGCTTTGTGTTGGACGAGGTCGAATGGCGAGGCAACGCGGTCAAGCACGCTAGGGCGTGCATCGAGCCCGTGCTCAACGCCTTGCTTTAGCGTTTGAGCACGCGTTGTGACGCTGCTGATGCACGAAGGAAACCAAAAATTGAAAAGGATTAATGGGAAAAAGAGTTGGCATGGGAACGAAAAAGGGTAGAAATGGAAATAAGTGGAAGAAACGAGGCAAAAAAGTAATGCAAACGACACGAGTTCGAGGAAGAACTATGGAAGGTGTGTGTAGGTGACTGCGTGAGTGTAGAAGATGAAAGTTGTGACCGAAAAAAATGAAAAAAGTTGCACACAATTTTCCATTTCAATTTTTATATTTTTGGGTTTCACTGTCAGCCATTAAAAACCCTGGATAGATCAAAAATTCCTTGAAAAACACCTCAACTCTCAGTGAAACTCACTTTTGTCTATGTCAACAAAACCAAAAAATGCGCCCTTCTCTTTCATTCTTCCATTCCTGTCGTTTCGGCTACTTCCTCTGATTTGAACGTACAAGGGGGAAAAATATTCCCAAAATTTAACAACCTCTCCTCCTTCACTCTCCTCTCTCTCTGCCCGGTTATATACGTGACATTGGTGGATACAACATACCAATATATATTTACATATGTGTGCCTTATTGGATGCTCAAACAATTTAGCCCCATTTAGTATCTCTCTGTTTCTTGAAAGCGCTTCCGTGTTGTCCATTTCATGCGGTTTCGTGGCGGATCTGGAGGGTTTTGAGGTTCTTGGTGTGGCCCGTTTCTTAGAGGTGCAATCTGTGGATGTTTTATGCGAAGAAATCCTTTTTTTTTCTTTTTGCAGATGGGAATTTGCGGTTGTTCTGAGATCTGTCTGTGCTGCAGTTTTTTTTTTTTTTTTTTTTTTTTTTTTGCTATTGTTGTTCTTCATAATTTGACGATTTGTTTGTATTGATATGGGGTGTTTGGTAATTTTCCCTTCTTGCTGCTGATTGACCGATTTGTTTGTCTTTCACCGAACATTGGTTCATTTTTTTGTAGCATTAGAGAATACAAAGTTTTCAATGTATGGTGTGAAATTCTTGAAGTAGTCATTTGTTAAATGCATAGTAAATAATGCAATCTCATTGGTGTGTTTAGCCCAAAGGGCTGAGGGTCTACAGCCTCTCTTAATGTTCTTTTCCTCTCTTTTTTCCAGAACCAATATTCTTTGCCTCTTTATTTTGTGACTGGATTTTATGTTTGTGTATATAGCCTATGAAATGTGATATGTACTTGTATGGAAGCTTTTCAACGCTTACAAATTATAACGGTGTTGCTCAAATATATATGGTTGCTTATTGTTTTAAATCTAATTTTATCTCTCTTGTTCTAGATATAAGTGTTTAGATCTTTAGTTCTGCTGAGGTAATCTCTTTAATCTTTGCGAAACATGGTCTGTTCAATCCTTTTGCTCTGACATACTTGTGCCAACAAAGATATCATAGTTTTTGTTGGTTCACTCTCTCTCACACGTTTTGGAATCTATGGAAATATATATGTTTATTGTGCTAGTTGAAAGAACCTTTTCATTTCATTGGTTATTAAATTAATTCAAATCTACTATCTTTTGAGAGATGTTAGTATGAAGTGAGATTTCGTTCCTGTAAATTCCAGTAAACTACGTTTACTTGATAGTACATGTAGATTTTGGTGATAATGTTATTGGTTCTTTGTTTTTTACACCTGTTGCAATGTAACAGAAGTTATAGAGGTTCTTGTATATTTGCTTATCGAACATTTCTTCCATAGGCTCAACGATGGAGGAGGAAATCTCATGGGTTAGTCATTGTATTGACAACGTTGACAGTGGCACTGTGGGATTTGATTCATTCTCGGAGCTTAATGAAGAAACCAACATAGACGTTTCTGCAGTTTCTATGGATCTAGTTCTGCCCAATGATCTTCTGGAACGGATATTATCCTATCTCCCCATTGCTAGCATCTTTAGGGTGGGTTGCGTGTGCAAAAGATGGCACGAGATAGTGACATCAAAGAGGTTTATTTGGAACAATTCTCATGCATTGTCACAGAAGCCTTGGTACTTCATGTTCACAAGCTCTGACGACCCAATTGGTTATGCATATGATCCCATTCTCCGAAAGTGGTATGGCATCGACCTCCCCTGCATTGAAAAATCCAACTGGTTTGTTGCTTCATCAAGCGGGCTAGTCTGCTTTATGGACAACGATAGCAGGAGTGAGCTGTATGTATGCAACCCGATCACCAAATGCTGCAAGGGACTTGATGAGCCTCCGGGCCCTAAATTTCCAGACTACAGTGCTTTAGCGGTCTCACTCAACAGAGCAACTCACAGTTACAATGTCTCAATTGTCAAATCCAAGCAGGTCCCTGAAAACTTCTTTCAGTGGGATCTCTCCATCCATCTCTACGATTCAGAAATGAGGGAGTGGCTGACAGATCTGACAGAGGTTTTAACAGGGTGGAGAGCCGGTGATGAGAGTGTGATATGTGATGGGGTATTATACTTCTTGATTTACTCGATCGGAGGTGGTGGTCCCGACAACCGCCATGGCCTTATCATGTATAACCTCAGAAGCCGGTCGCCTTATGGCCTACTAATGAGGAGTTTCATCCCGGTGCCTTGTTCTCTCACATGCGGCCGTCTGATGAACCTAAAGGATAAGCTTGTGATGGTGGGAGGCATCGGCAAACATGATCGACCGGGCATCATCAAGGGCATCGGGATCTGGCTTCTGAAGGGGAGAGAGTGGCAAGAGATAGCCCGGATGCCCCATAAATACTTTCAAGGTTTTGGTGAGTTAGATGACGTCTTTGCCAGCAGTGGGACGGGCGATCTCATATACATTCAAAGTTATGGGGCACCTACGCTTCTGGTTTTCGATTTCAACCAGAAGCAGTGGAAGTGGTCTCAGAAATGCCCTGTGATCAAGAGGTTCCCCCTTCAGCTCTTCACCGGTTTTTGCTTTGAACCAAGACTTGAAATCGAGCCCTAGCTCTCCTACTCGTATTATATATTTAATCCAATTCTACATGAAGCAGCCATTGATGCCACCATCTTTCTGTAAGTTCAAAATGCTTAGGTTTTTACTTTTAACTTGTTTTTTGCTTTGTTTATGACGATTCAGTTTCGTAGTAAGGCCTATAAGTGAATGCTATCATTAGATGGAAGAGCTCTGCTGAAAACGTCCATGCCAAGATCATTATTCTTTACATTCACAAATTCAATTCACAAGTTTATTAGTAGTAAAAATATCAACATTATTATCTGTTTTTCACTTTGTTATCCTCAATCTTAGATTGAATAATTATATGTTTCCTTTTCTTTCTTTTTTCCCCTCCTGTGTTTCACCTATTAATGGGAAGTACATTATTGGCTATGGTTGGTGTATCAGAGTGTTGTTCCACCTTTTCAGTGTGTGTTTTTGTGTGTGAGTTGGGGTGGAGTTGGATACAGATACAGTTAGTTCCATTCACTGCACATGGGGCTGCAGTCACTCCCATATTGGCATCACTCTCATATCCTCTCTCTCTCTCCCCCCCTCAAGAAGTATATACCATCTTATGGTATTTAATTGATGCCAACTTTGAGTTTTGTTGATGAGGTGAATTGTGGGATTTGTCTCAATGGTAGATACTCCCACTTTGAGGCCTCTCTCTCTCTCTCTCTCCATCTCTTAAAGAGGTGTACTTAATCTTAGAACGCTTTTTTGATTGAAACCCTCATAACTTTGTGGACGAGGTAAATTGTGGGACGTGTCTCAGTGGTTGATACTCAATATCGTCGTCGGTAGTGAAACTCCCACTTCATGAACCCCTACTACCTCATCCAGGTTTTTTCCTCCTTGTCAATCGCTTTCTCTCTCACTCTCTCTCTCTCGTTTTAACATTCTTGAATGTGAGTTTAGTTCCATCATGCTCATGTACATTGCAAAGTGAGGGATTATGATTCAGCATTGAAAATTATTAATTTAAAGTCATTATTATTATTATTCAAGAATAGTTGAGTAGGGGCCGATTAATAGTTATCCAGATTTATAGAATGTGGACCACTTTCAGTCGAGTTCATAATTGGGCTGATTTTTAAATGGGCCCTCCTCTTTTGTCTCTTTCTGTGGGCCAGACCAGGAAAGTAGAGAGGGATTGACTCCATTATTAAACTTTAATCGATTTGTGTTTATAATTCTTTGGGTTAATTTTAATTTATGACTCAAATTTTAGAGTCATTGTGAAAATATTAAAAAATGGCTTAAGTTTTTATAAAATTTATAAAATAGCATGAATTTTAAATAGTACAAAAAATTATATGAACTTTCATGATTAAAAACATCAAAGAGTTCATATATGAATAAAGAGGATTGAAAAATTTGGAGCAAACTTATGTGGTCTCTATCCATTACATCAAAGCTTTCTTAAATTAAATTCTAACTAGGGTGAATTTGCAATTACATCATGTCCCAATAGAGGGGATATGTGCTTCACGTAGGAGTAGTGTGGTTCGACGGAACACAATTTTATTTTCGACCCATATATCAGACATCTTTAGAAGAGCTCGCTAGTTTTTGGACATGTTATGATAACTTCTCTGTTTTGATTAAAATTTGTGTCATTTTCATGAATGTTTAAGCTACTTTTTGTATTTTTTAAAGTTCGTACCACCATTTTTACAATTTACATGAAAGTTCGGATCATAAACTATATTTAATAAGCTAAAAGTTTGGGTCATTTTTACAAATGACTTCAAAATTCAAATCATATACTACAATTAATCCTAATTTTTATGATAAAAGATTTGAGATATTAGTTCTTAATTAACGCAGCCGAGCGAGTACGTAATTTGTTTATTTGAATACTATTACTTATCATACTAAACAATATCAAGATGGATCAATTTATGATGGATTTACACAAAAATAAGTGAACCCGAAATAAAGTTGAAAAATAGGAAAAGCCCAAAACTTGAAATTGTTGGTCTCCTCTTAAATATGGGAATCACACATAAATGATGTTGCTATCTATGTATGTATGATCTACCATAATTGGTCATACATCATATATATATAAACTTATACATAGAATCTCGCATGTATATTTTGTTACAAAATCCAACGTCTTTTTTATTACAATCATGGAATGGGCCACCACACTCCAGTCCACACCACTGCAATAATTCGAAACCATGATAAGATTGCCACGTGTCGAGATGTTCCCAACAGATTACGGGTAACGGCAGATGTCTGCCCTGGTTAGGACTAACCCCACCCTAAATCGCTTTATTCCTCCGTAGCCATCGCTTTTGAGGAACAAGGCATGCATTCAGAGGCAGCAAATATTTCCCAAGGGTGCTGCTGCAATAAAGCCATCACATGAGAGAGAGAGAGAGGCAGCTGCATAATTACGTTCATCAAAATGGGCACACAAAGGGGAAAAGCAGTGAATCAATGATCTGCGTGTGTGCTTTTGTCAGTCAGTGCGTGTGCGGGATAATTTGTAGAGAGAGGGAGAGAGAAAGAGGGTAAATGAACAGGGAGGAAAGGGTAAAGGAAGTGGAGATGAAAAGAGGTGAATTAATGGTGGAAAAGTTGAAGCGCGGGATTTTGGTAGGGAAAAGAGAGGGAAAATCGACTCCATCTCCCACATGGAAATTCGGGTTAGTTCAAACTGATGGTACCCTAATTCCGGATTCCAACTTTTCCACAAATTTAGACACTCTCTCTGCTAGGAAATTGGGTGCCAGTCTCTGGGAGATGGAGCCCCAACTCAATCACAGGGTGGCCAAGATCAACAAAAATGGGCCTATTTTGAGCAATCACAGATTAGAAGAGAGAATTCCTGGGGAATTGGATGAGGCAGCAGCAGCACCTATGACTCCCTCAAAACAGGTAAAAATCTTGAAACCTTGTTGTTTTCTTGATTGATTTCTACTGGAAATGTTGCTTTTTTAGAGCTTGTTTGTCTTATCTAATTTCTTGATGAAAGAAATGCATAACAATACAAGAATATAAATACAAACAATATAACATGCCATCAATGTTGCTCATGTCTACTATGGGGCCACAATTTTGCACTCTTTATGTCTACTTTTGCAACAAATGGGACCCCATTTTGTTTATAATTTGGTAATTTTCTGTAGCTTAATGGTTGAACTTGCTTTCTGTGTCTCTCTGTAATCTCCTTGGGTTTATGATTGCATCTGCAATCTCGTATGTCTTTGAAAATTCGGGAAGCTTTCTTGCTTCGAGCTCGTTGAACTGAGAAGCCTTTGCACATGATGAACCTCTTTTCTGTGAGAATACTATGTGGCTTAATGAATTGGTTTTGAATGAAAAACGAAGAAGTTGGTTTGATGAGGACATATTCCACTGTTTTGATTCGTAGTTTGGAGCTTGGGGTTCTATCTTAGAATTTGTTGTTGTAGGCTCTATCATGATTCTTGTCTCTATTTCTTCAGGAAACGAGCGGCATTAGTTTTAGGAAGCAGCTTGCAGCTTCGCTGGCGCAGCATAATGCTAGAGTCGACAAGGTTGGGCAAGCTCACCGGCCCCTGTCCCCTGCCAGCTGCTCTAGCTCAATGGAGGTATTTTTGATAGTATACTGATTATATAGATTGAAAAGGGAACTGCATTTTGTTGCTCTTGCTTGTCCAATTTCGCTTTTCATGATGATTAGTTAATTTTTCTTTGCTTGCAGATGGCTCTTCCGTGTAGATCTGCAGTCAGTCCAAACAGTTCTGTAGTCTCAAATGGAAATTTTGGAGAGTCGAGTTATAGTCTCAAAACATCCACGGAGTTTGCATAAAGTACTAAATGAAATTTGGAGCCTTGAAGAAAAGCATGCATTGGATATGTCGTTGGTAAGAGCTCTGAAGAGGGAACTGGAACAATCCCAGGCACGAAATCAAGAACTGATGCAAGAGAAGAAAAGAGATCAAAGTAAAATCGATCATTTAATGAAGCAAATGGCAGAGTACAAAGTGGCTCAAAAGAGGGAACAACAACGTATCAAGGATACAGTGAAGTTAGTCGAAGACAAGCTAGAAGATGAACTGAAATTAAGAAGACATTCAGAGAGTCGCCATCACAAGCTGGCTAAGGAGCTCTGGCAGATGAAATCGTCATTCTCTAATGTCTTGAGAGAACTTGATCAGGAGAGGAAAGCACGGATGCTGCTAGAAGACCTCTGTGATGAGTTTCCCAAAGGGATAAGAGATTATGAGCAAGAAGCACAGGTCATTAAACAAAAATGTGGCAAGGATCAGATCGGAAGGGGAGGAAATGACCGGTTGATTCTTCACATTTCTGAAGCACGGTCGGATGAACGAGCTCAGATGAAGCTAGCAGATGCTAGCGACGTCTCATTACAACAATCTGCTTTGGACAAGTTATGTCTCGAGATTGAATCCCTTCTTTGAGAGAAACAAACCGATCATTCTGGGACTAATGTGGACGAGTCCTCAAAGACACCCTCTCAGAGCCTCGCACTTCCACATTCTGTGGAGTCGTTTCATTTGAACGAGCCTGCAAGCGCTCCTTGGCGTGGGAATGATGAAGACGACTCTATTGGAGTGACCAGCTATCATCGTCATCTTTCTAGAGGGTATAGTTTGAAACAAGCAAACGAGGAAGCAGTCTCTGATGGTCGTAACAAGGAAACAATGAATCCAAAACCAGGCTACAGAACATTCACGGAGGGGATGATCAGATCTGTCCTGCTCCCAGATTCAGCTAGACAAGCAACTTCATGAGAAGCATCACCAACAAGTGAATGAGGGATCAACGAAATCTAGAAAGACGAACTCATTTGACGCGAGTCATCATAGGATGCCTAGGAAAGGCGAGATCTTGCAACGATCTACTCGGGAAGGAAAGACAAGAACAACGATGCTGATACTGATACGAGGCTAGGGCCAGAAAGTGGACGTCTGAGGTATCAGCGGGAGATCCCGACATCTTCGAGTCGTGTACGGGATGGAAAAACGCTAGAAGGGCAGCAGTCTCGTTCTTCCAAAGGTTTGTCGAAAGTCGACTACAACTGTAACATTTGTAGATTTAGTAACTACGTAGATTAAGGAGGGCCCTTCCTCTCTCTTTTTTTTTTTTTTTTTTTTTTTTTTTTTTTTTTTGCTATAA